>JAMPIV010007372.1:0-259497 GCA_024509875.1 Oreohelix idahoensis | reverse complement strand
GTTGTGTTGTAGTGGTGTGGTGGGATGTGTATGTATGTTTTTGGGGAGTTGGGTTTGGGTAGGTGTTGTTTTAGGGGGTGTTTTGAAGAATGTAAAGGGTTATTTAATTTGAAAGTTTTTATTATTTTTTGGTGGATTATTATTATTTTTTTTTTTATTGGGTTGTATTATTTATTTGGGTATATTTGATGTATTGTGATTTGGGGAAATGTATGTGGATTTTATATACAATTTTTGTTATATGTAATAAATGATAATTTGTTTGTTATATTGAAGGATGAATTTTGATATGTTGGATAGAGTGGAGTGGACAATTTTTAATAGATGTGTATATGTAAAGTAGATTTGTTTGTTATTTAGTGGATCTTAGTGTATTAATGATTTATATATAATAGAGATTAAATTGTTGTAGATATATTTGAATTCACATTAATTATTAATATGTGTTTTACAATCAATTAAAAACAAAACGAGTCGCTGCTCCTATCTAAAGATTCAATACTCATGATTCAGACTAGATTACTATGGCGTCAACCAGACACCACCCCTGAGTACGTCGCGATGTACAAAACAGAGCTCGCAAATACAGTAAACAATTCGACAATCTTTCATCCCTGTTTTTTAATCAAAACAAGAATACAAACACGCCCGTGCGCCTTTTACCGTATATTTAAAAAACTCGATCAAGATCGATTCGCGCAATACCACTTCGACGACCCGTAATTTCATCTGTATCGAGAAGAACCTACTTCAATTTAAAAATATCCATATAAGCACAATCTCAGAGACAGCAGAGTTGGTGAACTCAGGCGCTGCTATCGAACTAGTAATACGCAATACAAAGAAAAAACGCGTTAATAAAAAATTCTTAACACATAAGTTATTTGCGTATTGGTAGACGAAAAATCCTATCTGCAACGGGATTTACCTTTGTAAGTCTAACATTTACCTTTTTGTAAGACTAACCCCTGCTACTTATTTCTGTTCACTTCATTGCAGACAAATCTCAAAACACAAGAGATCAATAAGTAATTAAAATTTTAAAAGAAGCAATATCTCGTTCGTGTGTTTCGAACCCCCGTGATTTAAGGTTTTCACTCTTTTTTACACGTTGCCAAATCTGGAGAATCGATTTTAATATTGTCCTTCCAATCCTTTTCAAAAACATGGCGGCGACCAACGGAAATTTAAGTACATTAAATAAATGTAACTAAGTATTTTGTTCCAGTTATCAAACGGTTATCTACTTTGTTGTCCAGCAATTTTCAAACTTTAGTGAAAATTTTTTCTTTCCAACTGCAAAGATGGACCCAAAATTTCTCCCAGTTCCTGCTCAAAAGGTTCCAACCTGTAGGTAAATAGAGCAGCTGTCCAAAATACATCTTTAAATAATTCTTTTAAATATTTTCTTGCAGTTTTCCAAACTTTTCATTAAAATATTTTTTCATTAAATATTTTTTTTTCCTGTTGTCAGTACTTGGCAATGCAAATAAGTCTTGCAGCTGTCAAAATATTTCTTCAAATGTTTTGCCAGTTGTCAAATATTTCATTAAATAATTTTTTCATTTAAATATCTTTTCCTGTTTGTCAGTACTTGACAATGCAAACTAATTCTTGCAGCTGTCAAAAATTTCTTCCAGTTTGTCAAATATTTCTTTAAAATTTTTTCCCGCTTGTCAAATATTTCTTACAGTTGTCAAATATTTATGCAAATGTTTCTTCCACTTGTCAAATATTTCTTCAAATGTTTTTCCAGTTATCAAATATTTCTTCAAATTTTTTTACACTTGTCAAATATTTCTTACAGTTGTCAAATATTTATGCAAATGTTTTGTCTACTTGTCAAATATTTCTTCAAATGTTTTTCCAGTTATCAAATATTTCTTCAAGTTTTTTTTACACTTGTCAAATATTTCTTACAGTTGTCAAATTTTTATGCAAATGGGTCTTCCACTTGTCAAACATGCATGCGAAGAAGTTCTCTTCAAATTTTTTTCCACTTGGCAAATATTTCTTACAGTTGTCAAATTTTTATGCAAATGTTTCTTCCACTTGTCAAATATTTCTCCAAATGTTTTTCCAGTGGTCAAATATTTCTTACAGTTGTCAAATATTTATGCAAATGGTTCTTCCACTTGTCGAATATTTCTTCAAATTTTTTTCCACTTGGCAAATATTTCTTCAAACGTTTTGACAGTTGTCAAATATTTATGCAAATGTTTCTTCCACTTGACAAATATTTCTTCAAAAGTTTTTTCAGGGGTCAAATTTTTCTTCAAATGTTTTTTCCATTTGTCAATTTTTTCTTGAAACATTATTTTCCGATTGTCAAATTTTCTTCAAAATAAAACTTGTGTCCAACTTTTCTAACCTGTTTCATTCAAGAATCAACACATCCATGTGTGACTAAGTATTTGTTCCAGTTATCAAACGGTTATCTACTTTTTTGTCCAGCATTTGTCAAACTTTAATTAAAACTTTTCTTCCAATAAGCAACGATGGCCCCAAGATTTTCTCCCAATCCTGCTCAAATGTTCCAACCTGTAGGTAAATATGTATTAACCTTTTTATAATTTTTTTTTTTTACAGGGGCCAAATATTTCTTTGATTATTTCTTGCATGTGTCAAATGATTCTTGCATGAGTCACATATTTATGCAAATTTTTTTTCCACTTGTCAAATATTTCTTCAAAGGTTTCTTGCATGTGTCAAATATTTATGCATACGTTTTTACTAGTTGTCAGATATTTCTTCAAATGTTTCTTGCATGTGTCAAATATTTATGCAAATTTTTTTTTCCACTTGTTCAAAATCTATTTCTTCAAATGTTTCTTGCATGTGTCCAAAAATTTTATGCAAAACGTTTTTTGCCAGTTGTCAGATATTTCTTCAAATGTTTCTTGCATGTGTCAAATATTTATGCAAATATTTTTTTCCAGTTGTCAAATATTTCTTCAAATGTTTCTTGCATGTGTCAAATATTTATGCAAATATTTTTTCCAGTTGTCAAATATTTCTTCAAATGTTTTTTTCAAGGTGTAAAATATCTATGCAAATGTTTTTTTCCAGGTGTCAAATATTTCTTCAAATTTATTTTCCACTTGTCAAATATTTCTTTCCAGTTGTCAAATATTTAGGCGAATGTTTCTTCCACTTGTCAAATATTCCTTCAAATGTTCCTTATAGCTGCCACATATTTTTGTCGAGTATTTCTTCCATTTTTACATATTTCTTACTGCCATATAGAAGTAATCTGGTGATACAGGCGTTATATATCGCAGCTTTTGTCGTCGTGAGTTTGGCGTTTCCCCAAACATGTGATGTGAGGCCGGCACGGTAGCTGCAGCTTTGTTAATGAGGCTATCAATTTCTGTGTATGTGTACAAGGTATGTGTGATGCACCGCACACAACCCGTCAGGACCGACCCAGTTTTAACTGGGTACCAGAGCAACTCTGGAACGGTTAAGGCGGCCGGCGTGATGGTGACCACAGCATCACGCCGGCCGACATAACACCACGTGCATCACACATACCTTGTACACATACACAGAAATTGATAGCCTCATTAACAAGAAGACATTTTTGACAGCTGCAAGAATTATTTGCAGTACTTGACAACAGGAAAAAAATATTTAATGACCGGTTTGGAAAACTGCAAGAAATATTAAAAGGAATATTTAAAGAAGTCTTTGGCAGCTACAAGAAATATTGGCAACATGATTAGCCATTTGCTGGAATACTTGACAAAGGCAAGAATTATTTAATGAGATCTTTACACTTACAAGAACCAACTGAAGAAATATTTGAAGAAATATTTGACAACTGGAAGAACCTTTGAAGAAATATTTGATAAGTGGAAGAGCCGTTTGTATAAATGTTTGACAACTGTAAGAAATATTTGACAACTGGAAAAACATTTGCATAAATATTTGACACATGCAAGAAACACTTGAAGAAATATTTGACAAGTGGAAGAAACATTTGCCTAAATATTTGACAACTGGAAAGAAATATTTGACAAGTGGAAAATAAATTTAAAGAAATATTTGACACCTGGAAAAAACATTTGCATAGATATTTTACACCTTGAAAAAAACACTTAAATAAATATTTGACAACTGGAAAAAATATTTGCATAAATATTTGACACATGCACGAAACATTTGAAGAAATATCTGACAACTGGCAAAAACGTTTGCATAAATATTTGGCACATGCAAGAAACATTTGAAGAAATATTTGACAAGTGGAAAAAAAATTTGCATAAATATTTGACACATGCAAGAAACATTTGAAGAAATATCTGACAAGTGGAAACAAAATTTGCATAAATATTTGACACATGCGAGAAATATTCGACAAGTGGAAGAAACACTTGCATAAATATTTAACAACTGTATGAAATATTTGACCACTGGAAAAACATTTGGAGAAATATTTGACAAGTGGAAGAAACATTTGCATAAAAATTTGACAACTGTAAGAAATATTTGCAGAGTGGAAACAAATTTGAAGAAGAATTTGGCAAGTGGAAGACCCATTTGCATAAATATTTGACAACTGTAAGAAATATTTGATAGTGTAAAAAAATTTGAAGAAATATTTGATAACTGGAAAAACATTTGAAGAAATATTTGACAAGTGGAAGAAACATTTGCATAAAAATTTGACAACTGTAAGAAATATTTGCCAAGTGGAAACAAATTTGAAGAAGAATTTGACAAGTGGAAGACCCATTTGCATAAATATTTGACAACTGTAAGAAATATTTGACAAGTGTAAAAAAATTTGAAGAAATATTTGATAACTGGAAAAACATTTGAAGAAATATTTGACAAGTGGAAGAAACATTTGCATAAATATGTGACGACTGTAAGAAATATTTGACAAGTGTAAAAACATTTGAAGAAATATTTGATAACTGGAAAAACATTTGAAGAAATATTTGACAAGTGGAAGAAACATTTGCATAAATATTTGACAACTGTAAGAAATATTTGACCACTGGAAAAACATTTGGAGAAGACAAGTGGAAGAAACATTTGCATAAAAATTTGACAACTGTAAGAAATATTTGCCAAGTGGAAAAAAAATTTGAAGAAATATTTGACAAGTGGAAGACCAATTTGCATAAATATTTGACAACTGTAAGAAATATTTGACAAGTGGGAAAAAATTTGAAGAAATATTTGACAACTGGAAGAAATTTTTGACAGCTGCAAGAATTATTTGCATTGTCAAGTACTGACAACAGGAAAAGATATTTAATGAAAAATTATTTAATGAAATATTTGACAACTGGCAAAACATTTGAAGAAATATTTGACAGCTGCAAGACTTATTTGCATTGCCAAGTACTGACAACAGGAAAAAATATTTAATGAAAAAATATTTAATGAAAAGTTTGGAAAACTGCAAGAAATATTTAAAGAATTATTTAAAGATGTATTTGACAGCTGCTCTATTTACCTACAGGTTGGAACCTTTGAGCAGGACTGGGAGAAAATTTTGGGACCATCTTTGCAGCTTGGAAGAAAAATTTTCACTAAAGTTTGAAAATTGCAGGACAACAAAGTAGATAACCGTTTGATAACTGGAACAAATACTTAGTTACATTTATTTAATGTACTAAATTTCCGTGGTCGCCGCATGTTTGAAACGATTGGAAGACAATATAAAATCGATCTCCAGATTTGGCACGTGTAAAAAGAGTGAAACGTTAAATCACGGGGGTTCGAACACACGAACGAAGATATGCTTCTTTTAAAAATTTCTACTATTGATCTCTTGTGTTTTGAGATTGTCTGCAATGAAGTGAACAGAAATAAGTAGCAGGGTTAGTCTTACAAAGGTAAATGTTAGACTTACAAAGGTAAATCCCGTTGCAGATAGGATTTTTCGTCTACCAATACGCAAAACTCTGCATGTTAGAATTTTATTACGCTTTTCTAGATAGCTATATTTAGCCCTGACGTCACCCTCTATGCTAAAGGAATTTTATAAAGTATACGATCAATGATTTCGTCGCGAAGGCTTGCGCCGACGATCGATCGAGTTTCTTAACTAGCGGTAAAAGCACGTGTTTGAACTTTATTAAAAAAGGGATGAAAATGTCGACATTGTTACTGTTGCAGTCTGTACAGCGACACTAAGGGGTGTCTGGTTGACGCCATAATCTAGTCTGCATATGAGATATATCTCTACGGAGCCTCATTGTGTTCAATAAAACTGGCTATTTGGAATTGTCCAGCCTGGCCTTTGACAGTATTTTTTATGTTGGAGACTACCGCTGTGTGCGGGGTCACTTACATACCACTAGTTGGACATTGGGGTGAGTAGGCTTATTACTCATGATATAATATAAATAATAAAGAAAACTATCCCGTGGACCAGAACCCGTATCAATATGTAATTACACTCACCCAACAACGGAAATTTTCTGTCATATTTTTACATCACAAGAATAGCTGCCCCCGATAATTACATCCCTTCACATCTCAGCACCCTATATTCCCAGCAATACCAACACACTAAAACATCCTTAGTAACCTACTAACCTGGTACTATGCAACGCGGCCTGCTGTCATTTTCGTCTAGACAACACGCCAACGATCGATTACTTTTTCGACTAATCAGCCTCCTGTTCGCGCGCAACATGTCTGGACACGTTTCAAAAACCAGATTAAACTAGCTTTCCTTCATATAAATAGACACTTGTGAGACCAACACCCAGACACTCGCGAGCACAACTCACTGAAGATGTCTTCCCCCGGCACCGTTCCCACAAACTGGGTGTATATGCGTAGAAGTGATGAGATACTTAAACCATTGGAGGGTGGGTTGAAGGCCGCGTCTGTAAGTTTTTACCGAGGCCAGCCTTTACTACACGTGCGAAAATACTTTGTGAATAATATCTAAAGTTTCCTACCAAAACCGGCATTACGTTGACTCGCCCTGAATTTGAACATCTGTTGGCTTTACAGGGTGAAATCCTTGCCGAATTTAAATAACTACAGGCACCAAACACAGATACCTATCCTACTACTTGCCCCAGTAACACGTTTGACCACCACATCAACTCCAGTTGTTATCAACCAATATTCCCAGATACGAGTTGGTGTCCCAACAACAACCCTTGTCCCCCTACAGCAACGCCAACCATAGACAATCACCCGGATGCTGTCTTTAATCTACAACCACCACCGAAACGACAAAGAAGCATCTGACACTAGAGATTTAGATTGACACTTCGTATTCTTTGAAAAGAGCTCATTAAATATTTTTATTCAAAAAGCTTGGCCTTTGTTATCTATGTTGTATAAATATTGTATGTATATATGTATTGTATAACTGTTGTAAAATATGTATTGTATATATATATATATTGTATAAATAAACAGCACAATACCTATACACAATACATCAACACACAAAAACCCACACAACACCGCTTATACATTGTCTTACTCCGGTGCTACACCCCAACACAGAAATTCCCTGTCCTATATTTACATAAAAAGACAGGTACACGCCGATAATGTCACCACTTCATAATAATAATATAGTAAAATTTTATATATAAACACTTATTACGCCTCTGTGCTTATACATTGTCTTACGCCCGCGCCAATATATCCATGCGTCATCACCCCCGCCAGTCAGAATCAATACCTCTTCTTCTTTGATCCATAACCACCAACCGTCAAAGCAGTCAGCGGCAATCACGCCTGGTGGCGTCTTGTAGGGCAACAACAAATTGATTCCACTTTGCTCGGTCGGCGGCCATCCTTCGTACAGTGCCCCAACTGTGGTTCATTCTTTGCATCTCAGCTTCCACAGTTCTCCGCCAAATTGTTTTTGGTCGGCCTCTCTTTCGCTTTCCCTCGGGCGTCCATAGCATAGCTGTTCTTGTGATGGTATCAGGGTCCCTTTTGAGGACGTGGCCAACCCAACTCCAGCGTCTGCCAGCTATGATGGTGTGCATGTCCTCCTGGTTACTCCGAATAAGTAGTTCTTGGTTGCTGATGGTTGTGGTGAAGTGGGATGTTATAAATATTTATGGGGGACTTAGTGTACTGACTGAGATCAGCTGTGAAGGTATCTATATCTATTAAGAGTAGTGTATTATAGATAACCTTACTTCCTACCACATATCTATATATCTCAGTCAGAATTATTCTGGAATAGTGTGATGACTACGTTATGTGTCTAGGGTATGTGTATGATGAAGTGTAAGTCACAACAACAGACAGATAAACAATTAAATTTAATCCACTACTCTTAACAACACTGTGACACTCACATACATATAACACTCTATGAGAATATCTTAAGGAGTCACTGATAACTTTTCAAATAACAATATGTATTCATTGTTATCATAAAGGTTTATGTGTCCTGATTCAAATACACAGGAACCAGGAATCAAACTTGTGTAGTAGTAATATGAGGTAAATACTGGTTTTGTTTTGTTCCAAGTCTGTTGGTATTTGTTCTCCTATGTAGCAATGAATTCTGGCACAATTACTGGCACAAATTCCCATCTGCTTATGTTCCAGGCTTTTATTTAACACAAATATGAGCTGGCTTCAACGCACTGTTGCTTTATCAAGATTATTTGCACTAGTGGTCTCGAACTAACGCTCCTAAGTGAGTATATCAGCGAGTCTAGCCAATGAGGCCACGTTTCGACAAGTGTTTGAAAAAATGTTACCTTTTCACGTCTCCCCTAACAACGAAAGATAGTATTTATAGCCCGACCAATCGTGGTTAGTCTTTCATTTGTTGCGCTCCAATCAATTTGGAGTTTACATGGTAGGCTAATTCTGTAACGTAAGATTTTTTTCAAACACGTTATAAAAAAATTTTATGAGCAGAAATGATTCCATGCTGTCAGGCATCCCCACTATTTTATTTTGGGTATAATTTATTAATTCCTGGACTCTTTGCGTAACGTTTTACATATTCTTTGTCAGCAAGCCCTAAGGAACCCAAATATCCAAATTTAAAGGAGCTACGTGGCTGCGTTCAAAATATGCAATTTCTTCTACCTCCTGTTTCGAAGATGTGCTGTCTGGGTACTGTAATGTTTTCAAACGTAAACCCATCTATTGTTATCTTTCCTAATAAGCGTTTTTTTTTATATTTTAAAACCTAACTCTGGGAAGGGTAGTGAATTTATCACTGTCCGTCCGAAAAAGTTAGTGCATGTAGCCTAACACGCGTGATAGTAGTAATTGTGTATCGCGCGACGCGTGTTGGGGGTGGCATTAATAGCGAGACGCGTGTTTAATTTTGCATGCGTTCCTGATTTTATTCGCCCCTCTCTCTTTCTTTCTATTTGAGTCCTTCTGTTCGTTCGTTTTGGTAACGCAGTATAATTAATGTTAGGATTAATTTAGGTCATTACGCAGGGTGCCTCTCAATGTTTTTCCAAGAAATACAGCACACGTTTCATTGAAGAAAGCGGGTATAATACAGTAAGCTTTTACTATCAACGTGAAAGCGTTACAATTTGCAGACGAAGCAGAAAACAAGGGGATTTCGAGTACAGTCATTGTGACAGCACTGTTCTTTACCATTCTTCTTCCTTTATTTATTATATCTATTTATTAGGCTTTATATTTACTTGATAATTTATATATGTGGATTAGAATATTCCACGACACCTCCCCTCTTATATGTCAGTCCTTTATTCTATATTCACATAGAGAAATTTATTATTATTTCTGGGGTTTACGGTGATTCTCATCACACGGATGGCGGCTTAAAAAATCCGCTCCCAAATTGGTTTTTCCAGATATATACTCAATGCTAAAATTATATGGAGCCAAAAGTAAAGACCATCGGAGTAACCTAGAGTTCTCATGCCTAGCCTGTGCTAGAAACGATAACGGTTTGTGGTCTGTTTGCAACTTAAATGCCTTCCCATATAGATAAATATTGAATTTCTTTATCGCCCATATTACTGCAAGACATTCTTTTTCGCTAGTTGAGTAGTTGATTTCAGCTTTATTCAATTTTCTGCTAGCATATGCCACTGGGCTTAATTCCCCATCCAATGCATCTGATTTCTGTAGTAGAGTTGCACCTAACCCAATATTACTTGCATCCGTCCTTACTATGAATTCTTGACTTAAGTCAGGTAATTTCAAAATGGGTTTACTTGTGAGCTTTTCCTTCAATTCTTGGTAAGTCATTTCACATTGTGGTGTCCATGTAATGCGATCTGGATGTCCTTTACGTGTCAATTCAGTTAACGGTGCACATATGGAATTAAAGTTTTTGATATACTTCTGGTAGAAACCACATAATGAGACAAAGGATCTCATGTCCTTCTTGGTTTGTGGTCTCGGGGCTTTCTGTAGTTTCTCTAAATTCTTTGGGTCAGGGGTCATGTTTCCCTGATAAACTGTGTGTCCCAAAAATTCCAATTCTTTACATCCAACGCAACATTTGGTTGGACGGGCTGTTAAATTTGCCTCCCTAAGTCGATTAAACAGCATGTTCAGAGAGTCAATGTGTTCCTCAAATGTTTCTGTTGCTATAAGGATATCATCCATAAAATTTGTTATACAGGGATTATTCAGAGGATCCAATAATTTTCTCATCATTCTAGAGAAGACACTAGGCGCATTCTTCAATCCAAATGGCAATCTATTAAAACTCATAGTGTCCTTCTGAGGTACTAAAAGCTAGGTATGGTCTAACCTCAGGCTTTACTGGAATCTGATAGTATCCTTTACTCAGATCCACTTTTGAGAAATATTTAGCTTTATTTAGTCTGGCAAACAGCTGATTTGTATCCGGCAATGGATCCACCTGTCCTTCTGTAATAGCATTCAGTCTCCTGTAATCTATACAGAGTCTATGTTCTCCAGAGGGCTTCCTTAAGAGTACCACACCGGAACTATACGAAGACTCACTGTGCAAAATAATTCCTTCCTTCAATAGATAGTCTATCTCTTCCTTCAAAGCTTTCTCCTTAGCAAACGGAATCGAATATGGTTTCATACAGACAGGTGTGGAGTCTATTAGTTTCATATCATATTCCAATAGGTTTGTATGCCCTGGTCGGTCTGTTAACACCTCTGCATGATTATTTAGAACCTGTTGCACTCTCTCTTTCTGAGTTTTCGTTAAATGTGTACTGATTTTCACCTGTGCTGCTGTCTCACAGGGGTGTAATGGATATTCAAATGATGAAAGTGGTTCCTTTTTCATCTCCATGGCGATGGACAAGGTCAACAAGTGTGTCTCTTCCTGATGTACTCTTTCCAAATATTTCTTCAGGAGATTCACATGATAGATTTTTTCTTTCCCCTTCTTATCTATCTTATAATTTGTTCTAGACACCTTCTCTAGAACTGTATATGGACCCTGCCATCCAATTTGTAACTTATTCTGACTCCCAGGCAAAAGAAGCAGTACTTTCTCTCCCACAGCCAAATTTCTGTCCTTCGCCTTCCTGTTATAATAGGCAGCATGTTTCTTCCTGGCTTGTTTCAAATTTTCATTGGCAAGTTTCCAGCCAGTTTTTAACCGAGTGGTCAGCTCATTCACATATTGGTATGAAGATGTAATGTTTTCCTCTGCCTTTTCATCAGTCCACGTTCTTAACATAGCTTCGAGTGGACCTTTTATTGTGTGGACCTATTTGTCCATGCACCGGTATGGTCTCTTCCACTCGAAGCTCTGTAGTGATGATTTTTCCTCCCAGAATTATCATTCACAAAACGACCGCTACCAATTCTTCTTTTGGGGCTTTCTCCCCACTTAAAATTCTTGATGAGAGATTTCCTCTCTACATCTTCTTCCTCCAGTTTGTTTAAGTCCGATTGAGGGATTTTCGGCTTATCCTGGGGTAAGACATCTTTTTGCACTCTCCGCATAGTGGCCATTGTAAAACAGTTAAGTGAAGCTTGTCCGTGAAAAGGGGCTTCCCATTCCATTTGGTCCACTTTTCCCAATTTATATCTCTTTTTATTATCAGGCCTAATTTTGCCCCGTGGCGTGTCCAGGTCCTGATCCATGTTCCCACTTGTGGGTGTTCCCTCATGTGCTATGCTGCACCTTTCTACAAAATTCTCAATGTCCCATCTTGCTTTGGGCCAATAATAATTGTGAGCCACCTTTTGAATGATGGTACCTATCTTCTCATGGTCCCCATCTGGTTTCACATGTAGGCTCCTTATTAAGTCTGCCCTATATCTTTTTGGAAGAACCAGCTGTCCGTGACCTTTGGATCTAGCTCCAGTCTTCCTATACATCAACTTGTTTTTCATGTAAAAATCTCCCTTGCCTGGAGTTGTATGACAAGTTGACAATTTTCTGAAACAAGGCTTGAGTGTTTTATCCCCAGCCTGTGCCTTCCTCATCTCTTCTGGAGTGGTATCCAACATAATATCCTCCTCCTGTCTTGAGGTCGACCTGACCTGAAGGGTTGCCATATACACAGGTTTCCTTCTGCAACGGTCAGTGTCATGATTGTCCATCTGACAATTCTTACACCACCTTTTTCCTTGGTTGAAAGATTTTCTTTCATCATATTTCCTTTCATCGAATTGTGGGAATTTATTTTTATTGTCATACCGTGGCCTATCAAATTGGTGCTTACCTTTATTTTGATCCTTAGGATCAAATTTATTAAAGTTCTGTGGTGCCCTAAAGTTATCCACTTGTTTCTTTTTATTACCTGTTACCTCTGCTTGAGCTGCTTGATACCTTTCAGCAACATTTAGCAACTCATCCAGCCTCTCTGCACCTTGTTCCATGAGAAACTTTCTCAGGTCTGGAGCCATGGACTCTCTTAATTGCTCTATAAGGACCATTTCCTTAAGATCTTGGGTTTTCCCCCAGAGAAGTCCATTTCTCCAAGTATGTCTCTATTCGTGCAGAGAACTGGTGATAGGTTTCACCTGACAGTAGTTTAGCATTCCTAAATTTTTTCCTATAAAATTCTGCATTCTTTTCATACCTTAACAAAAGAGCCTGCTTTAGCATGTCATAATTTTCCTGATCACCTCTGCTCATTTTTGCAAAAACTTCATAAGCTGCCCCACGAAGTCCCTGAGATAACTTTAAGCTCCACCTTTCTCTCTCTAACCCATACGTGGTAGCTAATAGCTCATACCTATTTAGGTAGCTCTCTATATCATCGTCTTTCTCAACAAAATGATCTAAATGAAAATTCATAGCTGAGGTTGAGGCTCCTTGAGTAACCGTAGCATCAGAGGCAAAGGGACTGGCACCATTTTCAGGAGCATGGCCTTGAAACTCAAACTCCCTTAGTCGTAACTCATGTTCCCTTTGTAATCTTTTATCTTCTGCTTCCCTTTCTGCAGCTAATTTCCTCTCTTCCCTTTCTGCCGCTAATTTCTTCTCTTCCCTTTCTGCAGCTAATTTCTTCTCTTCCCTTTCTGCAGCCAATCTTCTGTCTTCTCTTTCTGCCTCCAATTTCTTAGCCTCAGCCTCAATCTGCAACCTCTTAGTCTCAGCCTCAGCTTCAAACTGTAACTTCTTAATTTCCCTTTCAGCCTCTAACCTTCTTTCGGCTTCTTTTTCTAATCTTCTTTCTTCGCGTTCAATAAATTTGTCACATTCCGTAGTGACATAGGCAACCATAACTTGCCCATCTAATCCTAACTCTTTTGCAGTCTGTACAGCAGCAGATCGAAACTTGGCCAGGTCCGCCATTGTCTATCAGGTAAATTTCTACAATGTCTAACCAACAATTTAATCTCTAAATATATCTAATGGACAACACAGGCACCGTGAGCTCAACCTTATTTAATTCCACCCAAGGATACCTTTTAATTCTTATATTCCCTGAAGTGAATTACCCCCAATATTTTTAATAGGGAAAGATTCAAAATCCCAAGAGCGAGACCCCAATATATGTGGTGAAGTGGGATGTTATAAATATTTATGGGGGACTTAGTGTACTGACTGAGATCAGCTGTGAAGGTATCTATATCTATTAAGAGTAGTGTATTATAGATAACCTTACTTGCTACCACATATCTATATATCTCAGTCAGACTTATTCTGGAATAGTGTGATGACTACGTTGTATGTCTAGGGTATGTGTATGATGAAGTGTAAGTCACAACAACAGACAGATAAACAATTAAATTTAATCCACTACTCTTAACAACACTGTGACACTCACATACATATAACACTCTATGAGAATATCTTAAGGAGTCACTGATAACTTTTCAAATAACAATATGTATTCATTGTTATCATAAAGGTTTATGTGTCCTGATTCAAATACACAGGAACCAGGAATCACAATCAATTTTAATTACAAGTATATGTACAGACTTTATCAATATGAATATTGTAGTGACATATATTATTAAAACTATCCTATGTGTGTCAGTTGTGTAGTAGTAATATGAGGTAATACTGGTTTTGTTTTGTTCAAGCTCTGTTGGTAATTGTCATCATGACTTCAATAGTTTGTCTTTTGGGAATAGTATTGGAGATGTTCTCAGTTCCTGATATTAAGACAATTAAATTCCCCTCTGAATGTTATTTTTACAAAGTCATTTCAAGATGAGGGGACATAATGTTGAGCTCAGCTGGCCAAATCAGCTTATCTTGCGTGATGGCGGCAGGAAAGGACTCCTCTGCTCGAATTCTCCTCTGGGCTCTGGAGACACCTCACTGATAGCTAAATGGACCAAGGAGTATGCTGTCCGACTCTGGATTCAGCAAAGCTCTGACCAGGTGCTGCTCAGTACCATCAAGACCACGGTCCCTGAAAACAAGAAGGATGTACCTTCTACTTCATAACTAATTGATACTCTAGTTCTACACTGAGCACAATACAACACAAACATTGAGTTCAGAGCGTTAGGCCAACTGTCAGCTTCATCTGAAATACTTTATACCAGTATTTACCTCCTTAATGGTTACCACGCCTCTGCACTTCCAGCATTATTTCTGTCTAATCAATCATCCAGGTGTCAGTGTACTATTTGGCCATTCCATGCCGTTTTACTTCCCTCCGACACCCTCTGTTCAGGCTGGAGCATTATAGGCTTTATCTCCTGTTTGCCACTGAACTACACATATATATACAGGCATAAATTAACAATTTACATTCAATTTTCATTTAAAGATACTGAATGGTTCAAGCTTACCACAATTTCATGGAAATAAACACAGATACGTTGATTAGCAATGAATTCTGGCACAATTACTGGCACAAATTCCCATCTGCTTATGTTCCAGGCTTTTATTTAACACAAATATGAGCTGGCTTCAACGCACTGTTGCTTTATCAAGATTATTTGCACCAGTGGTCTCGAACTAACGCTCCTAAGTGAGTATATCAGCGAGTCTAGCCAATGAGGCCACGTTTCGACAAGTGTTTGAAAAAATGTTACCTTTTCACGTCTCCCCTAACAACGAAAGATAGTATTTATAGCCCGACCAATCGTGGTTAGTCTTTCATTTGTTGCGCTCCAATCAATTTGGAGTTTACATGGTAGGCTAATTCTGTAACGTAAGATTTTTTTTCAAACACGTTATAAAAAAATTTTATGAGCAGAAATGATTCCATGCTGTCAGGCATCCCCACTATTTTATTTTGGGTATAATTTATTAATTCCTGGACTCTTTGCGTAACGTTTTACATATTCTTTGTCAGCAAGCCCTAAGGAACCCAAATATCCAAATTTAAAAGAGCTACGTGGCTGCGTTCAAAATATGCAATTCCTTCTACCTCCTGTTTCGAAGATGTGCTGTCTGGGTACTGTAATGTTTTCAAACGTAAACCCATCTATTGTTATCTTTCCTAATAAGCGTTTTTTATGATTTTAAAACCTAACTCTGGGAAGGGTAGTGAATTTATCACTGTCCGTCCGAAAAAGTTAGTGCATGTAGCCTAACACGCGTGATAGTAGTAATTGTGTATCGCGCGACGCGTGTTGGGGGTGGCATTAATAGCGAGACGCGTGTTTAATTTTGCATGCGTTCCTGATTTTATTCGCCCCTCTCTCTTTCTTTCTATTTGAGTCCTTCTGTTCGTTCGTTTTGGTAACGCAGTATAATTAATGTTAGGATTAATTTAGGTCATTACGCAGGGTGCCTCTCAATGTTTTTCCAAGAAATACAGCACACGTTTCATTGAAGAAAGCGGGTATAATACAGTAAGCTTTTACTATCAACGTGAAAGCGTTACAATTTGCAGACGAAGCAGAAAACAAGGGGATTTCGAGTACAGTCATTGTGACAGCACTGTTCTTTACCATTCTTCTTCCTTTATTTATTATATCTATTTATTAGGCTTTATATTTACTCTCCAACATTCCGCACCATAGAGAAGCACAGAAAGTACACAACTCTCATACAGTCTTAATTTGGTGTTTGTGCTGTACTGGGAAGACTTCCAAATGTTGTTTAGAACAGCAAAGGCTGTTCTCGCTTTATTCATTCTGTTGTTAATGTCCTTGCTTGTTCCGCCGTCAGGTGTTACTATGCTTCCTAGGTAAGTAAATGTGTCTGTTTGTTCTAACTTCTGGTTCCTTACTGTTATTGGCTCAGGATTGCCCACATTTAGTGTCATGACCTCTGTCTTCTTCAAATTGATGTTCAGGCCAACCTGCTGGCAATACTTATTCAGTCTATCGGTTTTGTCTTGAATGTGTTGATGTGAATGCGCGAGTAGTGCAATGTCTTCTGCATATTCCAAATCTTCCAGTGTAGAAAACGTCCATCTAATTCCTCTTGGACTGCCCTCTGTTGTCTGGCACATCACCCAATCTATGACTGTCAGAAATAATGTTGTTGATAAGGGACATCCCTGTCGTACGCCTGTTTTCACTTCGAAAGTTACATTACTCGATCCAACACTGCAAGTAAAGTTAGAATAGAGGCTTTTTATGATGGAAACAATGTGGCTGGGAATTCCATAAGCCCTCAGAATTTTCCATAGGCTGTCCCTGTGTTTGCTGTCGAAAGCCTTTTCAAAATCAACAAAGTTATTGTACAGCTGTCTCTGCCATTCTGAGCACTGCTCTATAATGTTCCTGAGGGCAAATATATGATCTGCACATCTTCTGTTCTTTCTGAAGCCCGCTTGTTCTTTCCTCAGTTTATGGTCAACTGCTTTTAAATTCTCTGGATGATTATCCTGCCTAGTAATTTGCTGGGAACTGAGAGGAGGGTAATTCCTCTCCAGTTGTTGCAGTCTGCAAGGTCGCCCTTCTTGGGCAATTTGACAATTATTCCTTTACTCCACACTGTTGGTGTTGTCTCAGTTTTCCAGACTTGTGCAAATAGTGGTTCTAATAGTTCTGCTGCTAGTTCAGGGTCCGTCTTGAATAGCTCAGCATTTAGATTGTCGTGACCAGGCGCTTTTCCATTTTTTAGCCCTTTGATCGCTGTGATGATTTTATCTTTTCGTGGAATGTCTGTATTTACGTCTAAGTCACATTCAGCCTCAGGAACATTCAGCTGAGTCTCTGGTGGTTCCTTATTCAGTGTTTCTCTGAAGTGCTCTGCCCTCAGCATCAATACACTCTCCATTAAAAAACGCCAATAATTAGCCTTTGCTCCCCCATTTTGTCGGCGTCTGTGGCCTAATGGATATGAACGCAGTTTCATAATCCAGATATACCAGGTTCGAAACCTGCTGCTGGCGGTTTGGTAGCAGATCGCTTTGTGTGGATTTTTAACAATGGTATAAGCGCCGTACCGTTCAGAAAGCAATGGCAAACAACTGAATGAAAAAAATTGCCTAGAAAAATCAGAAACAGCCAATAATAGCTGGGGTTGATTGCCACGTCCTGTAAAAGATAAGCAACTAACTTTCCCCCATTTTATTGGTTTTATCACGTCATATTTCCTTATATAAACCCGTTGGTTTTTCTCTCACCCGTCATCACCTCCGCCTGCCAAAATCAATACCCCCGCGCACTCTCCATACCCCACCTACCACCTAACGACAATAATTATATATATATATTGTCATACTCCGGTGCCCCGCTACACCCCAACAACGACTCATGAGTCATCACACCTGCCATCAAAAACCAATACGCTCCCTCCCCCCCTCCCCCCGCGCACTAAAAAATCAACACCACACCTCACTCATTAGCCAACTTCCTCTATAAACTTCATACTAAACGAATTTATCGATTTTTTTATATTTTCCTCTTTATCGATTTTTTATGTCTGTTGTATATATTGTATATATATATGTATATATTGTATGAAGAAACAATACACTACCAGCACAATACAACAATTAAAATACCTACACATAACACACCAGACAAACCAAAACCAATACCACCGCTTATACCTTGTCTTACTCCGACGCTACACCCCAACACACATCCATGAGTCATCACCCCCGCCAGCCAAAAACAATACCCTCTCCCTTAAGAAACCCCCTTAGTAACCTACGCCACCATTATCGATTTTTTATATTTTCAGCTATTATCGATTTTTTATATTGTCCGCCATTATCGATTTTTTATGGATGTTGTATATACATATAAATAGTATGTAATTTTACTATATTATTATTATGAAGTGGTGACATTATCGGCGTGTACCTGTCTTTTTATGTAAATATAGGACAGGGAATTTCTGTGTTGGGGTGTAGCACCGGAGTAAGACAATGTATAAGCGGTGTTGTGTGGGTTTTTGTGTGTTGATGTATTGTGTATAGCCAAACACCATATATATATAATATATATATGTTGTAAACTATATATAAATAAACAAACAAACACAAAAACCCACAAACTACACACACACACATATGGGTCGTCAACCCCGCCAGCCAAAGGCAATACAAACACACCAACACACAAAACACAACCTACCTACACACCGCCATTATCGAATTAATATATGTCTATATAAAAAGTCAGCGCATCCACCACCTGAAATGCGACCCGTATATTTTGTTATATAAAAGTCACGCGCCGCTGCCACAATGCGGCCCATCGATTTTTATGTCTGATGTATATATGTATATATATTGTATATATATATTGTCTGTATATATATGACTGTTGTAATATATATATTGTTTGTAAAATATATATTGTAACACAATACCAACACAATACAACAACCTACCTACACACCCCGCCATTATTGAGCGGAGTGTTTCCTTACATAAAAAGTCATGCGCCTGCAGACTATATAAAAGTCATACGCCTGCAGAAATGCTAACCGTTTTGCGCCTCATATACTACTTTTCCCCCTCTATTTTTTGCACTGCTTCGTGGAATGGAGAGGCCTGACTGTGAACAAAATCAAGCCATGCCTCAGATAGAGGATTTTCAAAGAATGTCTGAATAAAAACTGGGCATCTGTCTTGAGATTGAAAATATGATTTTAGAGGCAGGAACATCTGAAGAACCCTTTCAACAGCAGGCAGCAGAGCAAGCCACCTAGTCTGAGCATAACCTAAGATCATCTGGAAGTCTGTTTCCACAAAATGGCAAAACTCCTTAAGTCTTTCAACTCGTACTGTGTATGATTTGAAGAGTAGATAAATTTTAGCAATAAACAGCTCGACATCAACAGGCAGTACGTCTGCAGCTGTTCGAACAGTGTTGTCGAAAATATGACCTGCACACCCAACTCCTATAAGACCATGTCCAAGGTTTTCTTGCAGTTTTTTGAAAACATGGTTCTATCCTTTCCTTTCAGCACCTCCAAAATTGGAATTTGTGTTGTCTGCGCATAATCCAATTACTTTCCTGTCTAAACCATTTTCAGTTATGCAGTCATTAAGAAAACTACTTACAATATCAGATGTTTCACCTGGCAATTACTTTAACTCTAATATTTTAATTTTCACTCCATTACTGTGATCAAAGTATCTGACAAGCAAAGGAAAAATCTTGGATTCTTTGTGGTTGGATGCATCCGTCAGTACAGAAATAAATGTAGACTTTTCTAGGTCCCACCTTAACTCATTTAGAATATGGGGTGCCAAGACATTTCGAATAATGGCTTCTGTTTTCATACGTGCACATGCAAATTTTGGCTCTAAAGTAACCTGAAGTAATTTTGATGTGCAATCCATTGACCTGAAAGTATGATTGTGTAGCGCTGTATGGTATGCAAAGGCGCCTTCTATAGCAGCTAATTGCTCTTCTTGGTCACCAATTTTATCAGCTCTGAAGAAAGTGGTTAACGACGAGCTTGATGCAGCTGTAACGACGGCTCTCTTATGTTTCTCACTGCTTATGTTGTTCTTAATATCACCACGTCCACTATGGGTTATCGAAAACCCGGAGGCACATATATTGCATCGTACATTGAAATTTGATGTACTCTTTTTAATAAACGGATATTCCTTTTGTAAATCTTCATTGAAACTGCATTTACGCTTTGGTACCATTACAACAATAACAAAATATGCACAAATAGTTCACCGTTTAAATTAAATAAACGTATACTGTACGCAAAATCTTGGTACTTTACCACTGCCTAAAATTTCAAATAACTGTGAATATCACATTGGAACTACAAAACTAATTCGCGGTCCTGACAACCTCTTGTGCTGTTTCCGCGCCAGTTCACTAATAATTAAAAATTCCCTCAAGTCAGCCACAGAATAATAATTTTCTTTTTTAATCTGTAAGATTTATGTCAAATTGGCAAATTCGTCCAAAAACTGGACAAATTGGCGTCCCGGATTGCATCGAAAAAAAGTCGGGACAAATTATCAAAAATGGTCGAAAACCGGGTCTGTCCCGGAAAAACCGGGACGTCTGGTCACCTTACCCTTTAGTTACTTACTTACTTAGTCGTTCCCCTTCTACCGTGAGGTGTAGAGGTTTGGAAGAGAGAGCGCCAGACTATCCTATCGGCTGTCTTCCTCCTGGCCTGGTTCCATTCTAGTCCTCGGTCCTTCAAAGATTGTCTAATGTTGTCCTCCCAGCGGACTCTGGGTCGTCCTGGGGGTCTGGATCCTTGGCTCTTTGTTTCCCATGCTTGACGTGGTAGCCGGTCTTCTCCCATTCTGCAGACATGGCCAAACCATCTTAGTTCGGACTGTTCTACTTGGGTCTGCAGGGGGTGGGATTTAAGGCCTTGATTTAAGGCTGGTTGCGTACCATGTCTCTTCTTGTTACTTCAACCACCTTCCTCAGATACCTTATTTCTGAGGTTTGGATCTGGCTTTTGTGGGTTGTAGTCATTGCCCATGACTCACATCCATATGTCAAGACTGGGACATAGGTGGAGCGGTATACAGCCATCTTCGTTTTCTTACCAACCTCTCTCTTGCTGAGGAATCCTCGATTTATGGCCTGAAAAAGGCTCCCAGCTGCTGCTTTTCGAGTGGCCAACTTTTCTTTGATGCCTCCCTTTTGGTCAATAATAGCTCCGAGGTATTTAAAGTGGTCGACCTGCTCCAGGACCTGTTCTCCCAGCTTAATCTGATGTCTTCTTTCCTCTCGTGATATCACCATGGATTTTGTTTTAGAGCTGCTTATGATCATCCCTCTCTTCTCCAGCTCTTCCTTCCAGACTTGCTGGTTGAATTGGAGATGTGCCTCTGATTTAGCAATCAGGGCAACATCATCAGCATATGCCAATTCCAAAATACAGACCTGTCTCATCTTCCAGTACCCCACTGAATACTTTCTTGTTCTCTCCTTACATGCCTTAATGACATCGTCCATGAGGAGTATGAAAAGGTAAGGTGACAGGATATCACCTTGTCTTACACCAGTGGTGGTCCGGAACTCTTCTGACTAATGGTTTGCTGTCCTCACATAATAGTGTGAAGATTAGGTCTTGAATACTTCGGTTCGCTCGGAATCCGCACTGGACCTCATCCAGTTGTGGCTCAGCTAGGCGTCGGAGTCTCTGCTCTAGGATTCTAGAGTAGATTTTACCAGGGGCACTGAGAAGGGATATGCCTCTATGGTTTCCACACTGTCGATTGTCACCCTTTTTGAAAATTGGTGTTATGATGGCAATCTCCCAATCCTTTGGTATGGTCTTGTACCACGCTGCCTGTAGAACCCTTAAAAGGAATAGGTCGCCTGATGCTCCCATGTACTTAACCATTTCTGGTGTTATACCATCATGCCCTGCTGCTTTGCCCATCTTGATTTTCTCCAGTGCTGCCTTCAGTTCTTCCATCTTTATGTCATCTTCACCATCATTGGTTTTCTCTTCTGTGCTAGTGGTTATCATTTCTGATGCTTCACCATGCTCACCATCCAGGAGTTCTGAGAAATATTCTTTCCATCTTTCCATTACTTCCTTCGTGGCAGTAAGCAATTTGCCTTGCTTGTCCTTTATAAATTTGAGAGGGCATTGTTTTTCCTTTCTCATGTTCTTCAGGGTCTTATAGAACAATTTCTGGTTTTCTTGTGCATCTTTTTCTAGCTTTTCTCCAAATTCTTCCCAGGACTTCTGTTTTGCTGCTAGCACTTTGTTCTTTGCTTCTGTTCTGAGTGTCACATATTCTCTATATTTTTCCATCTGTCCTGTTGTGTTTTTAGCTCCTAAGTATTGTTTCCATGCCATTTTCTTTTCTCTTATTTTCTCTTTGACTTCCTCTGTCCACCAAGGTGTCCTCTTTCTCTTGTTCCCAAGTCGGACTTCACCGCATGCTTCTGCTGCAGCTGTCTTTATGATATCCTTGGGTTTCCAAGTCATCAGGTCGTTCTTCTGTGTTGCTCACCGCTGCAGCAATAAGCCCTTGATATCTGGTCTTAATTTCTGGCTCTTTCAGCTTGTAGGTCCTAATGCTCATTCCTCCCGCTCGTTTACTTGGTTTCTTGCGTGATGTTGGGCAGTTCCTAGGCTGAGCAACTCTTTCAGTTGTTCTTTTGATTGTTAGCAGGTAGTGATCACTTCCAATCTCTGGCCCCCTCCAGACTCTAGCATCCCGGACATATTTGAATGAGCTTCTCCTAACAATGGCATAGTCGATCACTGACTTCTCATTCTTGGTTGGTTCACATCTAGTGTATGCATGTATGCGCTTATGGGGGAACTTTGTGTTTGTGATGATCAGATTCTCTTCCGATAACTCCACCCCATCTAGCATGGTCATTTCCAACTCTGGCATTAAAATCTCCGAGCATGATAACTTCATCTAGGCAGTCATCCACTGTCCTTTGAAGCAGCTCAAAGAATTCCTCCTTGACCTCTGCTCTCTCATCCTCATTTGGCCCATACACTATGACCAGGTTGACTATGGTTTCTCCTTCTTTTAGTTTTACAACCATAATGCGCTCCGAGACAAAGTTCCATCCCTTGATACTATCTTTCTGGTTTTTTGCCACAATGCAACCCACGCCCCCTTTAGCTCTTTCAGATGTGGGTACACCACTGTATAACAGCGTGTTGCCATCGAGATCCATGACTCCTTGTCCCTTTTTCTTTGTTTCGGCAATAGCCAGGATTTCTAATTTTGCTTTCCTCATCTCTTCCATCAGCTCCTCTTCTTTCCCATTTATACTTCTTGTGTTCCAAGTTCCATAAGTCGTAGTCCGTAGTCCGTTCCAGTTCGTCGCCTTTAGAATCAGTCCGGTTTTCTCTCTTATATTGCTCGTAATCATAGTTTAAAGCAAACAGGTGATTGGCCTGTTGTGCCTTTGCATGGTGGAGGGGCTGCCTCCTTATGGCCTCCATGCAGGCCGCCCTCCTCTTTTTTCATCCGGGCTTTGGGACCGGCATAGGCGGAGTTCAACCCTTTAGTTACCGGGGCTAAAATAAATGTTTTAGCGCAGAAAATAAAGAACGACAGAAAAAACATCATTTATCCTGCACGTTTAAAGGTTTATACGATATATAAAGATTCAGATAGACAGAAAGATGCGTTATTAATACGTTACAAATAGAAAACACACGGAATTTAAAAAAAAAAAAAAAACTTTAAACTAAAGTACCAAAACATTTCTTCAAAAAGTAAATAAGAAAAAAAAATGCAAGAGTCTAGGCCGATAGATAAATCAAACATATTATTTAGCCAGGCTAAAGCAAGGCTGGAGGCAAAAACAAAAATCAGAAGTTTCACTATAAGAGACTTGTTATTCGCTGATGTCGCTGCAGTTGTCACTCAAAGCCAACAGGAGGCTTCAGAGCTTGATGAATCGCTTCACCCAACCATGCAACGATTTTGGCATCACAATAAGTCTAAAGAAAATAAATGTGCTGAGTCAGGATGTGGATGTTGCACCAGTTATCACTATCGATAACTATGAACTGGCAGTGGTGCACACCTTCACATATCTAGGGTCTACTATCAATGACAAACTCTCTCTGGACACAGAAATTGACAGCCGCATGGACAAAGCTGTAGCTACCTTTGCCCACCTCACATCGCGTGTTTGGGGAAACTCCAAACTCACAACAAAGATCAAAGCTGCGGTTTATAACGCCTGCGTCACCAGTACACTTATATGTGGCAGCGAGAAATGGACAACCTATGCTGAGCAAGAAAGATGGCTCAATACCTTCCATCTACGGTGTCTACGTCACATCCTTGGTATTTCGTGGAAAGACAAAGTGACAAATGTCAAAGGGTTGTCACGTGTGTAACGAGATGGTATTTATAGTAGTTGTTGTTGTCTTGGTGACAGTAGATGATAGTTCAAGAAATAATAATGAACTACAAGATAAACCACAGTCCCAGACATGAGCACTGGTGTATGATAGCACTAGTGATAGTCAAGACAGTAAAGATCTCGTGTCCGGATGGTAATAAGAAGGATCAAGACTCTAGAGCGTCCTGTCGTTATGACTACCCTATGCTATGTTAACAATGCAATTCCAATTCAAATTCAACTTTAACAATATGGAATTAACAAAGTCCAAAATACTTCTTCTTCTTTCATGTAGCGTAATTTGTATACACCTGCCTTGTTAATGAATGAACAACACACTAGGCTTGTTGTGGTATGGGAAGACGGGGAAATTGGGTCAGGCAATCAACGCTCGCTGTGGACGATCGATATTTTGATATGGCTTCTACAAGGAGAACAGAAATTTGTTACTTCAAGGTTAGACTTTTGTGAAATTCAAGACAGTGCATGAATAAAAAGTGATGGTAGCTAATTAGTTTTTCGAAGGATAAGTACAGAGATATGCATCCCAAAGGAAAAGCAGAGGGAAAGAATATTTATGGAGATAATTTAAATAAAAAGTGCCTGCAAAACGAAAGATACTGTATTTATCCGCTTTAAAAATTGTTAATAAATCAATATCGGAACCAATTGCAGCCAAACACAGGTGGAAAGAAAGCTCAAAGTCTGGAAAATAAAAAGAAATATATCCAAAAGTCATGGATAAACAGATTAAGATGAAAGAAGACAATGTTTGAAATCCAACTAGCACACTTTCATTGGAGCCTGCTTGAAAAGGACGAGTTGTAGAACCTTTTTAACCCGATACGCCGGATGTTGACCTATAAAAGGAGACAGCGGGAAATTAATATAACTGTTTATTTCAGGATTTTAGTTGGTTGATATGCTTAGTTATGATGTGAAGGTACCATGCATAATATTTGTATTAACTGGTATGATTGCTGAATATGGAAACCGACAATATAACCAACAGTGACTCAACGTCAACGGTCCTTATCAGGATTAATACAACCTGCTAGAAAGTTACAGCACTTTTCAGAGCTGACTTGACAGGCAGAGGAAGTAAAGGTGACTAAGACATCATACCATGTGTGTAAATAGTTGATGTATTATATATATATATATATATATATATATATATATATATATATATATATATATATATATATATAATTGTGGTAGGGTGGGCGAGATAATGATGATGATGATGATTATATTGTGGTGTGTGATCACTCTCTTGCTACACTCGCACCGACCCGAACAACAATAAAACTCTTGATTCTAGAGGCAGGGGCTATATTTATTTTTACAGCCCATTCAGTGACAAAGCAAACATTAAACAAATAAACTAGCGAACATAACACCAAACCAAACAAACACCAACAGTGCCCGATGCTAATAGCTTACGTGCTCTGGTCCATCTGCTACCTTCACTGGTCGCCTCGCCTCGTTTGTTCTCTCGGCTGGGCTAATACTAGGAAAGGTCGCTGCTGGCTACCGCACGCTTTTTATAGACTGCTAAGCCTAAACACTCACTTACTCCGCGCGCGCCGTAATCGCGCTACTTAAATAACACTCGCGATTATCGCTTAGGAATAGCGAAAACACAAATAAAACCTACAGCTATTTAATATAACACACGAATCTCAAATATAACTCACAACTATACACCACAATTAATATTTAGGCGTTATTGTGGCCTAATTAATATATTTTCTATCTCGTTAGAATTTTCACATCCCAGCATGCTTCGCGCACAACGAAAATATGTGGGGGACAAACATGCCTTGAACTGAAGTGGGGGGGGGGCCTCAGGGGCGTCTTCCCGGACCCATCACATATCTCCCTCCTGATTTTGTTGTCGTCCCGACAACATCACCACCTCTGGCGCTTCGATCGTAGCCTCTTAGATCGTTGGTGCTGCGTATGACTCTTTCTCTGCGGCGATGCTTTGGGCTGAGCTTCTGTCATCGGTACAACCCGGCTGGGGACTGTCTTGGTCGACATGTCCCTAGTTGTGCTTTGTCGGGCTGGCAGTTGCTGTGGTCTAGAAGATTCGCCTACTTGTGCCGCGTCGCTGCTGGCTTGTGACATCTGCTTGCCAGTGCATGTAGCTGTCGAATCTGTAGGGGGATCGCTCTTGACGTGTTCTGCACTCATTTTGTGTGGACGGTGGCTTACATTCCCCACAGTCTGCTTTTGATGAGTCTCCTCTGCTGAACCTTGATTTGCACTCCCTCCTATCTGCTTAGGACGGGTTTCCTCCCCTAACCGACTACCAATCTTCTCGGCTCCCTTAGGGTGACAGTTGTCACGGTCATCTCTTGGCTTGCACCCGGAAGGAAACTTGGTTGTGGTAGCACGTCTCGGGAAAGAGCTCTTTGAGGGACAGGCGGCTATCAAATGTTCAGTTGACTTGCATCGAAAACATCTCTTCGGAAGCGGGCCTTGAGGGCACTTGGCTGCCATGTGGTCTGACAGGTCTCCACAATTGTAGCATCTTATCTTTCTGGGCTTCCTCTGTGCCATGGGTCGCTTTCTGCTGCCCTTACACTCTTGACCGCCAATGCCGCATACATAAATTGCTTCCATGCCCTGGACCGATGGTTTGCTGTCAAACTCTACTCGTTCATTCCTCGCCAGACTCCGGAATCCCTTTCTGTAGATCTTGGTCTGATGTACGAATACATCAATACCTCCATCATCTGGCGTGATGAATCCCCATCCCCTGCGGACACTGTACCACTTGCAAACTCCTTTTCGCCTTGTCGGTGCAGCTGCACTGGTCGGTACTGTCAGCTCACTGCTTCCCTTGACGACAGCCTGACTCTCACATACCAGAACATGCACCTCCTCGTCGTGTTTTGGCTGTTCCCGCGGACACACCTCCTCGTTGTGCTTTGGCTGCTTCCGCGGTTGGCTTGGTGCTTTTTTTCTCTGCACCTCCTCTTGTGCTGGCGAACTGGCCTCTGACATCTGTGCTATCTGGGACTTTAGGAAGGATAACTCTGCTCTGAGTGCCTCCTCCTCCTTCTTGACATCTGCACTTGCTATCTGGACCCGTGTCTCAGGCTTTTTACTTCCACCATAAACAGCATATTCCCAAGGGAAATTCCTGTTCACCTCACTGACTTATGGTTGCTCGCTGTAGGCTTTTTTTACAATTTCCAGTAACTTCTCAGGGCTGGCCTTGGCTCCACCTTGTATCCGTAACTCTCTAGATACCATTGGTGTAACGTTGTTCCATATCATGTCTAACTTGTCTTCTGCGCAAAAAGGCGCCACCTTCCACGCGGCTTCCACATCCTCCACAAACTCTTGCCAAGTGGGTCTCCCCTCTCCACTAAATAACCTTATCTCTGGCTCCTCCACGTACAATATCTTCACAGGCGCATTAATCGATGCCATCTTGCTGCAGGACCGCACTGCTGGGCGTTTACACTATTTGTTCGTCTGCTGTTTGCTCGGTGTCACTGTCTGCCTAATCCTGCCGACGACGCCAATTGTGGTAGGGTGGGCGAGATAATGATGATGATGATGATTATATTGTGATGTGTGATCACTCTCTTGCTACACTCGCACCGACCCGAACAACAATAAAACTCTTGATTCTAGAGGCAGGGGCTATATTTATTTTTACAGCCCATTCAGTGACAAAGCAAACATTAAACAAATAAACTAGCGAACATAACACCAAACCAAACAAACACCAACAGTGCCCGATGCTAATAGCTTACGTGCTCTGGTCCATCTGCTACCTTCACTGGTCGCCTCGCCTCGTTTGTTCTCTCGGCTGGGCTAATACTAGGAAAGGTCGCTGCTGGCTACCGCACGCTTTTTATAGACTGCTAAGCCTAAACACTCACTTACTCCGCGCGCGCCGTAATCGCGCTACTTAAATAACACTCGTGTGTCATCAAAATTCAGAGGTCGAGAATCCAGAACCATAAGAGCTACCCTAAACTACACAGGAGTCTCTGTTATTGGTGCCCAGATCTCAAGTCCTATTCCCCAGCAGTTGTTGGTGGGCTAGAGCAAGACCTATTCTGAAGTGCTGTGTAATAATACAAGTGAAGACCGTCATAAGACAGTCAAGTTAAGTAATCAGTGTATTAAAGTTGTGCACCTGACCAGTCAAAGACAGTGTTAATGATTAAAAACTAATTGAGTTTAGCAAAGCCAAGAGACGAGTGAAAACAGAACATTTGACGAACTTTGCCTCAACTACTTGGAAGAACCAAGAAAGAGCATTCTTAGTTAGTTACTTAGAATAAATTCACCATCATCAACATGTTGTAATATATTTCTTCATTGATTACCATCATCCAAAATTCACAACTCAGCACAAAGAAAAGATAGATGTACATAATAAATTCAATAATTGTATTTACCTGACTTATTAATTTTATATTGTTAAAGTTTGAGTTTTTATTGAATTATTTGATTATCACAGGTAGTTACATAGCAAGGTGGCATCATAGTTTCTGACTTTAAATACTTTCTGAAGCAGATACCTTCACAGCCGTGACTATCTTGTGATACCAGTGTTATTCTTCAACACTGGGACTTCATTCACTCTTTTCATACAGAATTCTAGGTCTGTTTCTTTAGTACTACTACTGACACTACACACATATAAAAACTTTCCGCTACAGTTCACCCTCAGATGTCAACTTGAAAAGGTTCAAAGAAAGCAGTTGTCAGCCTGAGGCTGTTGATATCTCCGTAGATTTTCTCCAGGAATGGTACTGGTGATGGCCATATACGTTTTCTCTGTTCCTGATATGTTGGGCACCTTTGAAGCGCATGATTGGCAGTCATTTTATGGGTGCCACAGTCACACTCATCAGTAGTTCATATCTTCAATTTGTTGAATATCTGTTATGACCTGTGTATGTATCAATTTTTTTTGATGACCTGGATGCTCTGCTTCCCACTTGTGTTTGTATCTGCGCTTAATAAAAGTCTTGGCCTCCTCATAAGTAATATTTGTGTTAAGTTGAGGAAGCTTTCCCCATTCCATTGCCAATCTGTCAGCCTCTTCATTTCCAGGGATGTTGTAGTGAGGAGGGACTCTTTTGTATTGCTGACATAGTCTGTGAAGTGTTACACTTAGGTCATCCAGTTCAGCGTTACTTTGACTTTTCAGCGTTGTAATTACTGACAGCGTATCTGAGAAGATAGCTACTGGTCTCTCTGAGCTTTCTTCTGTCATTAGGATTTCTGCTGCAGTTTTTAAGGCCTCTACTCTGAAGTTAGTTGAAAATTTCCCTGTTGCGACTGCTATCTTTTTTGTGTGCCATTGCTTAAGCTCAGAAAGACTCCTGCTTAAGCTCAGAAAGACTCCTCCACCCCCATCTTCTGTTGCATTAGTTGCTGATCCATCTGTGTATGCATG
Source organism: Oreohelix idahoensis (assembly GCA_024509875.1). Taxonomy (NCBI): domain Eukaryota; kingdom Metazoa; phylum Mollusca; class Gastropoda; order Stylommatophora; family Oreohelicidae; genus Oreohelix; species Oreohelix idahoensis. Next base: position 229,505 of record JAMPIV010007372.1, on the reverse strand, counting down.
GATCCAGGTGTTGCTTGGGTAATGTTTCTCTATATATTTTGTTGTTAGGACTCTCCTTTCTGTTTCATTTTGGCTGTTCTTTCTCTTAATACCAGGAACGTATTATCTCATTTCAGGGAAGCACTGTTGTTTCCAAATTGGTAGCTTGTGGGCAGTACACATGGGCGTAGCTGTTGATATTGTATTTATGGGGTCTGCTCTCATCTTTGTTTTGACTGTCTCTACAAATTGGTTCGCTTCAGTCTTCCCCTTCCAAGTCTATTTATTAAGTACATTCGGTAGTCTATCAACCTCCTGAATTTCTCTGCTTGTTGCTGGGCTCTGCTATCTCTTTTATCTTCCATAAGCTGGAGGTGAGTAATCTTTTCCAACTCTTTATTGGGTGTTGACTTCATGCCCCCTGTTATGATTCTCATTGCTTGGTTTTGGGTTCTGTTTAGTTTGTCAAAGTTCGACTTAGCTGCCGTTGACCATACTGCAATGCCATATTCTAAGACTGGTTTTACTCGACCAGTATATAGCTTCTTTAGTACTCTCTCGTCTGCTCCCCAACCCGTGCGAGAAAGTTTTTCATGATTGCCATTCTCTGCCTTGCTCTTGTCCTGTTTCTTTCAATCTCGGTTTTCCAAGTCAAGTCCAAAATACAATTAAAATCAATTTATTTATATTGATTCTTTTTCCTCTTATTCTGATCTTGGAATATGAAACACGAAAATATTTATATGTCAGGTATTTACACAATGATCACAGATCACAATATTCATTTCACTTATAAAATGTCACTGTGATGGTAGGTTCTGGATTTCTGACGTTGAAAGACTGTTATTGGTCATCACTTGACTCTCTATTCACATAAATTTTCTCGCAAAGTTCATGAGCTTGGTTTACTTATCTGATAATGTTCCTGGCTGATAGACGACACTGTCTCAGACCAGTACTAGATGATGCAGCACACACTATGAAATATACTCTTCTGAATCTCCAATTCACTACTGCATATCAGCACGTTCTGAGTGACCCAACTGTAGTGCTCCGTGTCACTATGCAGCATAACACTTGTGGTGTACACTTCTGACTTATGAGATCTATATATTCGACCGAAACCTGAAACAATCACAAAGCCTATGGCTAGCCTCTCCTTATAGGTTCACTGGATGTGTGGTGAGTGTGTATGTCATCAGTTTATGCATGTGTATGAGATGTCACATGTATAATTGTTATCTTGTCAGTATACCAGATGTCTACTATGCAGTTACATAATAATTTACATAATAATAATATACATTTTTACTACACCAACTAAATAATCAATAATGTGATGTCATAGTCCCTTTTACTTATTCTGTCTTTCCAGTCAGCTCTGGAAATGATGGAATTGTTTAACAAATAAAGGATGATCCTTCCAATACTGTTAACAGGACTTATGATCACACTGTGGGTATCTGGTTTTGTTTTCCATCCATAATAATAATTCTGATACATATTCGTCCATGGCATGATCACTTATGTAGTTACAGGAGGAAATTTATTCATATATCCTGGAACAAATTATTTAATTACTTGGCAAATATATAGACAACAATTCTACTCACCCTCTTGTCTTTCAGATATACAATAAACTGGACTTGATTTGGTAAAGGCAGGCTGTCACTGAATACAAATGACTGTGTGTGTGTGTTCCACGTTCAAACTTACCGCCTTTTTATCTCCCTCTCTCGAGCGCCTTCTCCTTCCGTCCTTTTATATCAGATATAACTTCGTCGTTCTCATCTTCCACAACAACTGTTGCTCCCCGGTGTATCTCGTTTTAATCAGCTAAGTTGTAGCTTTTCTCCATCTCAATTTTTTCAAAATCCGTCCTTTAATTTACTATGATTTTTTTTAAAAGCACTTTGCATCATTTATCGAACTATTCAACATACTTACTTGTCCATAACTCATGACATATAGCACGCATTTATTCCTAACTACATCCATAAATGCGTCTACTTTTTCTTGAAGATATCGTGAAGTAAAATTACATTATGTCCATCCGTTTATTTTTAATGAATTTAGAACTGCACGATCCTAACACACTTTTGTTCACTTAATAATTATGGAAATGAACCGTCGCCATCTTGCATGAATCGTGCGGTCCTGATTGGCGGTTCCTTCTGCTCTTCCAAGAGACGAACCCAGGTATTTTTTACATTATGTCACAACATGCTGGCCTTCAAAGCATGTATACACTGTGTAGACAGCGCAGATTACTCTGGCTTGGTCATGTCCGCCGCATGGAAGATGGTCGCATCTCGAAAGATACCTTCTACAGACAGCAGGCAGATGACAAAAGAACAGTTTCGCGATCACAGCTGTGGATCAAAGATATGTGCAAGAGAGGTATGAGGGCAGTGGACATAAATCCAGCAACCTGGGAGGTTAAAGCTGCCGATCGCACAAAGCGGCATTGCTATTTACGGCGCCACCTCAGATTGGGCAAAAAGAAGCTCTTACAGCAAGAAAACGTCAAAAAGTACACAAGGAAAATGAGCAGCTGAGGGCTGTCACCTCAGGGGCGCATTCCCATAGTCAGTTATGACTGAAGGGACTATAAAAAAAATAATAATAATGATTATTATAAGTTAGCCAAATTATAAAATGACATCTGAGTACCCAACAACGTATACAAATGCCAAACGAGTTAACTGGAGTGGGGCAAGTGAATTTTTAAAACACAATTAGACAACTGTGTGTAATTCATGGTGGATATTTTATACAGCTGTAAAACACGAAGTCCAATATGGAGTACTTCAAAAAATTTCCCAACTTAATTTAATAGGAGATTCCTTTCAAGAAATGATGCTGCCTAGTAAGCTGTTCTGGATACAGGAAACAACTAATTCCTCAAATAAATGGTTTGAAAGAAAATGAATGCCGACTGCACCGTCATCTTAGATTTTCATTTGCTATGTTACATTAAATCTTACTCCACCACTTTCATAGTTCGAGTATCACTAAGACAGTGTGATATTGTGACACCAAATAGCATTTCTCTGATCTTAATTGGAAACCGGAACCAGGGAAGTATTTAAATGAGGGAACCCTTGGATGTTTATAAATCACGTAGAAACTTAAGCAACTCTCTGTTAGCAGTCGCCTAACACCAAGAAGCCCCCAACCAATTTAGTTTTCACGGTGCATAATGTTCTCCAGATCATCACCCGTTTTTCCTCTCTGTTGCTCTGAAACATGGGGAACAACAAATTAAAAAAACAACAACCAAAAAGCTAAATATTTTCATAAATAGGTGCGTGTATAGTATAGAAGGATTGAAGTGGTATGACAAGATCACTAGTATGGAAATGATGACAAGAACCAGACAAGTGCCAGTGGAACAAGAGTTGAGAAGAAGATTCCAGAGATAGAGGATACGCATTGATTAAACCTGTTGATGGCATGACCAGGCAGTCCTTGTTCTGATATCCCCAAGGTAATAGAGATAGAGGGAGACAAAGGAAACACATGGAGGAGAGAACTGGAGATAGACATGACAGGCATGAAGAAGACATGGAAATACCTTGAACTGATGGCACGTGACTAGGACACGTGGTAAATGTTTCTTGAAAGGCTATGCTTCATGACGAGCTGAAGAGTGATGATGTAGACCAAGTTGAGCAGGCTAGTAGATATCAAGCCATGCAGCGAAGACGTGGTATATATTTCCTTATGTGATTCAGAATCGTATTGTGTCGATTGTTAATGCCACTTTGTAATTGATTTTCGTTTCATGCGAGTTCCTTAACGTCATGTACACAATCACATCCTTAAAACTGGCTGCAGACTAGGTGATTGGTCCTACCAATATCATTACAACGCCTTTCGGAGGTCGTCATATATGGTCAATCACCTCAACAGCCATGCTAAAAACGTGTTACATTTTTTCATGGGGTTCTTAAATCCCACAATTTGAACACCCTTTACAACGTAAGAGATTGCTTTCCTCCAGTTCCCCGTCTTCTTTTTTCCATGTAGTTCTTATTTCTCCAGCTCATCACCGTTATCCCCTCTTTCTTTCTTTCTTTCTTTTTTTCTTTATTTCGTTCTTTCTTTCTTCTGTTGAATCCCCATTCTTTTAAGATTCCCAGACCACCTTCTTTATAATTTTAATATCAATCTTAGTTATAAATTTCAAATGTACGTATGTGTTGTACTCACATAAATAGACATTCGTTAAAGCACATTGATCATAGTTTTGTTATTCGATATTTGTTTAAATTCCATTTGATTATTTGGTCACTTCTATTTATGGAATCTTCATCGGTGAAGAACTCAAAACCTTGCACTGCCCGACCACATTCAGGAAGCAGCAAACTCTAAGAAGAGAACAGCGGAATCACATCCATACCTGTAGTTATCTCAGCTCGTCATCACTGACATTCGTTACAGACCAGCAGTCAGGTATATAAGATAATAACATCACCAGAAGTAGTTCTCTTCTTAGAGTTTACTGCTTCCTGAATCGTCCTAAATTATTAAAACGAGGACATAAGACAATAAACGTTTTTGAAACTCGATAATTTACAGAAGTGGTTCTCAACGTGGGGTCATGCCATATTTCTAGGGGAACACAGTAAGATGGTAAAGTACTTTTTTCCAGCTAACAGAGACTATGAGAGAGGCCACAGAGGTAAATGAGGCTCAGAAGGGGACCATGAGCAAAAACAGTTGAGAACCTCTGTTTTCCACAGATGCTATTTTCCTAGTGTACCAAGTACCGTCAAGTCTTAAATAAGCTCAATCAGTTTAGACATTCGTGCTTTCGAATCATTTCTATCCGTTGCCGTTTGTCCAGATAGCAAGTTGTCCGTGGCTGTTTTCCAAGTGGGACTGTAAGTGCAAGTGTTGAAGAAGATCAGCCTTTCCTCATTACACAACAATTTACATTGCGTTATGAAAGTGGTCTCTTATACATCGTGGGGATCCCAGTAAGGGAATGTGTGTACCCGTCAACACACAGCCACTTCGAAGCTATACATTTAAAAAAAAACACACACACACTCGCTTTTAAAAATATAAATAAAGTTAAACCATGAAGCCTGTTGTTACGATATATTCCAGCTTACCTGTTGTTACGATATATTCCAGCTTACCTGTTGTTACGATATATTCCAGCTTTCCTCTTCTCATAACATGCCCAAAAAAGTGGATTGTTTCTTTCTAACTTGTGAAATAAGTTTCCTTAGCACATTGGCCTCTTTCAGGACATCCTCATTACTCTTTTTGGCCGTTCATTGTATTTTTAACATTCTTCTGTAAAACCACATCTCTGTGGCCTCTAATGCCTTCCCTACTTGTTTACTAATTGTGCACGACTCACTCCCATATTTCAGGATTGGTTCTATATAACACTAAAGAACCCTCTTTCTTACTTCCAATGACAAAGAATTGTTGCATAAAATACTTTTCATATTATAGAATGCTGCTTTTGCATCAGATATTCTGCTCTTCACTTCTGAGATGCATCTTCCATACGTTGTTATTAATGTTCCCAGGTAAATGAATTTATTGACTTGTTTTAAAAACTGTTCCATTTAAATTGATAGTGCATTCTTTGAAGCCCTTTTCTTTGAGATTACCATTACTTCTGTCTCTTTGGTATTAAGGCTAAGGCCTTTATTTTCTCTTTCTATCACTATTATATCAACCATTTCCTGCAGCTCCTTTCACATTTTGCTGTTAAGACTGTATCATCAGCGTATGTCAAGTTGTTTATATTTTGTCCGCCAAATGATATTCCTGGCATGTCCTCCAGAGATCTCATTATATTTTCACTGTCCAGATTGAACAGATCAGGTGATAGCACACACCCTTGCCTGACACCCTTCTACAAAATCACATTGTTCATCACTAATTGTTGTTGTGTCTTTTCTGTACTACATGTCCAGTCCTTCCACTTATGGTTTAGCCATGCTTCTTTTGTCCTTTTACATTTGCTTATTATTTCCTTATTTAGCCTGCTGTATTCTTATCTGTTGTTACGCTGGAATAAATATAGAGGATCATGCAGGATACGCGAATAATTGCAGGCTTTCATACAGGACATTATGGTCAGCATATACAACACAAGCCGGCAGGTGAACAGGTCCACGGGAAAACATGGTTGACATTTATTGTACGTTCATCACAAGGAATCAATCAATAGGCTTTTCTTCATCTCCATTGTTAATAGTAAAAGTAAATATATTGAGAGATATCCTTAAATCTGTTATCAATCCTGGCCGTGTACTAATAGGTAGGGCAACATTCCAGGTACCCAAGTAATGTTGCGGAACAAACTGATGATGGCGACCTAAACTCAGTTACCTCAATATCTTTGAGATACTCCTTACGAAAAATATCAAAAGGGGTTGTGCAAGACTTCTCAATAAGTTTCTTCCCCATCTAGAACATTCTTAACAAGGTGGCGGCCTTTGAAAAATACATTTAATGTCCCAGTTAGAAAAAAACACACTCTCCATAAAATCCTGGAGCTTAGAAGAAATCACGTCCACTTCAAACCAGTGAACGAATACGAACGGCCCAAATAAACAACACACTGATCCCACGACATGTGACCAAAAAAAAAAAGTTACTAGTTGACTGTTGCTCACCACGGGGGAACGCTTCGTGCAAAAAGTAGTTTGACTACACGCGAACACAATTCCTCACATTAAATGGGCATGTGCTAGGGTGTAGTAACATGCTACATTATTTTATCCCCAGATCTATCCTTAACATCTCACTCCCTTCGCGGTGTAAAAAAAAAAAAAAATTTTTTTTTCCCAATTCAAATATTTCCAAAATTGATCATATTACGAATATTGAGCCATATGGAAAATAACTTAGTCGCAGTCAGTTTGCATAATGTAACTTATTATTAAATAACATGCTAGACGAATTTGTTATCAGTCATAAGCAGTCATATGTCAACAAGTAACAAGTCCTATATAATCGATATTCCATGATGTAACAAAAGAATACATAAATGTATGGTCACTGTGAGTTAACAATAACCACATCAAAGAAATAGCATGCATATATGAAAATGGTATGAGATATTTAAAAAAAAATTTAGAAGGTTATATCTCCAACTAACAATTCTGTCAAAAATCCTAAAATTAAGCTTAAACGCAATTTACACATGACATGAATCAAATAAGATATGAAGCAATGCGATATGACATTAATGCAGCTAACGTACATGAATATCTCACAGAATGAAGGAAAGAAAAAAAATGAGTACAAGAACGCAAGTATAAGCAATTAACACAATTATCCCATTACTTAACTATTCTGCTCTAAGTACCTTGTGTACGTTGTGGCAAGACAAGTAATGTCCAAAACAACCTTGCAATAATTTAATTATACTCCAAACTATCCGTGTCAGGAGTAGATTTTTAGTGTTAGTATAGCAATCTTAATTAATGTGAACGTGCATTCCAGAATAATAACATGATGTTGTAGTTGGAAATTGTTCATGTCTGCAAGTAGTATAACACTGTTCAATGTACCACTAGTTAAAGTGAATAATGATTATCTCAAAGTCATGTAAATCACAAATGTTAATATGAATGGTTTGGAAATCAACTTAGTGTTCATGTATTCACCGCTCTTGTCATAGTGACTTCTAGTGGATAAACACCATGACTTCACACATGTGTAATATAAAGTCGATTAACTAAGTCAATATGAATCTTCAGGTTCGAGCTGTGGGCATCTGGATAAAGCGTCAGCGACGACATTTGAAGACCCTGGTATTGCCTCGATTTCATACTGAAACGGTTGGAGTAGGATGGCGAAACGGGCCAGCTTCGGGTTCTTGTGATTCGCCTTCTTCAATGAGGAAAGGGATTTCTGGTCTGACTGGATAATGATTGGGGCGCCCAACAAATACCGCTCCAGCTTGACTACCGCCCAGATAACAGCCAGCAGCTCCCTTTCTATAGCTGGGTACTTCCTTTCTGCATCAGTGAGCTTTCTTGATATATAGAGGGTTGGATGCAATCTTCCCTCGAACTCTTGCATCAGTGATGCGCCGATACCTTTTGAACTAGCATCTGTGCGGAGATACAAAGTCAGATTTGTATCTGGTAACCTCAAAATTGGTGGCACAGAAAATTTTTTTTTAAATATAATTTAACGCAGCCTGGCACTCTGATGTCCAGTGCACGTGGTTAGCTAAACCTTTTTTAGCAAGGCAGAGAGGTCTGCAGTGACGGAAGACAAGTTGGGTATAAATCTACTGTAATACTGAATTAAGCCGAGAAGACTACGAACTTGCTTCTTAGTAGTGGGCACGGACAAATTTAGAATTTTGGAAACATTCTGTGGCGCGGTCTGTAGACAACCGTGACCCACCTTATGTTTCAAGAATGAAATTTCCTCAAAGGCAATAAAGATCTTTGAGGGCTTGGCTGTTAGGTGATGAAGACGTAAAGTGTCCAGAAGAGAATGTAAACCTAAGAAGTGTTCCTCCCAAGTGGAACTGAATAGACAAATGTCATCTATGTATGTGATTATATCGGACCGATGAGCGAGAATTTTTCTCATCATACAGACAAATGTAGCTGGGGCGTTCATAAGTCCGAAAGGCATCACATTCCACTGATAAAGATCCCGTTGTGTAGCAAAAGCAGTGAGTGGTTTAGCTCTGTCAGTCAAGGGAACTTGCCAGTATCCCTTGGTAAGGTCAATTTTAGTAAAGAAAAGAGCATTGGCGAGACGAGACAAAAGATTTTCAAGTAGAGGTAAGGGTTCAGCATCGAAGACTGTGATGTTATTCAGCTTCCGATAATCTACACACAATCTGATATTCTTGTCTTTCTTACGAAAGATGACCATAGGTGATGAGTAAGGGGAGTTGGAAGGTTCAATAATTCCTAAATTAAGCATTTGTTTTAATTCTTCTTCAACCTGGTGCTTGTAATGAATAGGGACAGGATAGGGGCGTAGACGAACTGGTCGATCATCTGTAATGATGATGTCATGCGAAATGACTGAAGTATGACCTGGGATGTCTGAGAGGACATGTGGAAAAGATTCTAGAAGACTAGAAACTTGGGAATGTTGTTCAGAAGATAAAGCTGGACAAATAGCGACATCCTTCTATGTCTCAGTCGACTAAAGAGGAAAGATAGGTAAGTTCATGGGAACATCCGGAAAAGACGATTCTTCCTCCTGAATTACTGATAGCGCAGAGTTATCTTCTCTTTGAAGTTTGATAAAGGACTGTTTGTCTATGTCAGAGTGTACGTGAAAATTGTCCTGAGTTCCAGGATCGGTATCATCATTTTCCTTTGGTGCCTTGGCCTGGGCACGTGTAGTAACTGCAGCAGCAGTTCATACATTTTGACTTCCCATTGATCAATTTCTTCGGGTGAGCAATCATTGCTGCCGTGTATCCGGCCAAGTATGACATCCGCTATTGGGCTCCTTAACAAACACACTTTAACCTTGCCTGTAAAAAATGGTGAATGAATATTCACCACGGCTGTGGGATAAAATTCAACTGTCCCGCCAAAAGTTACACATTTAACAAAGTCACCCGTTTCATGAGACGGATGTACTAATGACTGTCTCACTCCGACAGTCGTGCAACCAGAATCACGGAGTACCGTGACCTGAGTGCCATTCAATAAGCCTCTATGAAGTTGTAGTGCCCCTGTGCCATCATGTGCTGATGAAGCAGTAAATGCTGGTAGCGGATGACCACATTTTAGCAAGGAAGTCACATCAGGCTGGAATAGAGTTTGGCAATCTGGACACTGTGAAGCAGTATCAAAGTTAAACGAACAACATGAAGCTGAATGATTAACAACATTGTTGTCCTGCGCGCTCTCAGATGTAGCGGCAGTGTTTGCTGAGTTGGCATGGTAGTTCGAATATGCAGTATTTCTAGAGCAAAATTTATTTTGACTCCTGTCATTATTTCTTTGGTTCCTATTGTTGTTTCATTGATTTCTATAGTCTTGTGACCTATTCCGATGTGAAAAATTTTGGTTATTTGGTCCCAAGTTATTCCAATTCTTATTATAGTTACCAAAATTATCATTCCTTCTCTCTCCTGAGTTTTGTTGGAAATTACCTCTGTTTTGGGGTGAATGGTTCCTATATGGTTGTCTACCTCTATATGGTTGTGAGTTATTGAATTTGCTTGGTTTGAAATTCCCATTAACACTGTAGGATCTTTGTCTATAATTGTTATGGTTCCAACTTGTAGCTGCGGCAAAAGGTATAGCCTCCTTAATAGTGTTGTTACTGACACAAACTCCCGGCTGTTCAGTACAATATTGCCTACATAATTCCTCCATTGAACTCAAACTTGACGGTTTCCTTTCCTGAAGATATTCTCGCAGTTGTCTGCTTACAGAAGACAAAATTTTGTCTCGCAATAATAAGTCCTTAAGGCCCTCATAATTCTCTTCAATGCCAGAAAGTTGTATCCATCTATTAAATGTTAGTCGAGTTGCAGCTACAAAATGTGTAAAATCTTTACCCGTTTCAGGAATCATATATTTGAACTTCATACGATAACCTTCAGCGTCCAACTTATGAAGTTTTAATAATAGTGTTCTAGCCGCATCATAATTATGTCTATTCGGCCCGTCCAATTGGCACAGAGCCGTCATGAAATCCATCAATCTTGTACACCAATGAGACCTATCAAGATTATTATCTACACAAACATTTTCACAGCGTTGTAAGAAGGACGAAATATCGTCTATTTCTGGCCTAAACACAGGCAAACGAAATCTAGCAGAACCGCTTTTGTGGTTGCTAGAGGAACCTCTAAGTTCAGAGTTTTTCTTCAATACGTAAAGTCTCAATTTTTTCTTCATGTGCAAACTTTTTTTCTTCTAATTGCTGTTCTGCAATCCTTTTGTTCTCTTCCGCAAGTAGCTCTGCTTTTCTGAGCTCTCGCTCTTCAGCCCGTGCATATCTTTGTCTCTTATCCTCCAGGGCTTCTTGATTTTCTTTAGAATTGAATTCCGTCTTGGCAAAATCCATTAATTCCTTTGCCTTGTAACCATACTCCTTGCCCATAGTAATAAATTCCTGATACTCCATTATTTACTTCTTCAGTATCTTAATATCAATATTATATGTTATGTAATAAATGTATCTCATTTAGTCCGTCTATACAAATCCAATAGCTTTGTGCTTTGCAATATTATCAATGCATATAGATTCTTAATATTACTAATCAATAACACAAAAGTATATCATGACAGACCAACAGTAGTAAAGATACGAGGGGAAAAGAGAAAAAAAACTGGAATTTGACAAGTACGGGTAACTAAGACAACGTAATATTAGCAGTGAGTGAACGAAAAAAAATACAAATGGAAAACTAAAGAAAATCCAATAAATCACACAGACTTACTGCGAAGAAAACAGGACAGGACCTGTAACAATATATATAAATGTAAACAAGTGATAGAAGGTTAGGCTAGCATTACGAACAGAATGGTTGTCAACTAAGGAGAAGAAAACAAAACCAACACACAACAAGAACTGACAACTAGAAGGACGGAGCAGCACACGTAAACAAATTAGGTCACACTAAACAGGCAGTGAACCAAACGTCGGTGAGTAAACTCGAGCCGGAAATTTCACTGCCTGAGAAATGTAAGCAAAACCTACAGGAACATCTGCTGTGCGGTCATTGTACAATGACATGTGTCGCTAACAACAGATTTGTACAAAGACATAGAAACCAAGAAAACGAATAACACAGATATCAAAAAGGTTTACACCACGGCAGAGGTACAAGAGTGTAATTAACAGGCACTTATTTTATCGCAATCCGACCAGATGTAAGTCCGAAAAAAAGGCGTCAACACTGGAACAACACTGTCCTTCAATACAAGTGAAGAAGGATGAAAATGTAAACAAGTACACGGTCGCAGTCAGATGGGCATCATGAACTGTGTAGATCTTGAGACGTTGTGTTGACTTGGTACAAAATAACTTGACATCGCCGTGGCATAGACTTGAAACTTGAAAGAATCTTACAAACGTTGTGATGTAGACTGGAACACGAAATAAACTTGGAAACCGGTTGGCATGAAATTGTAATCTTGGATGTTACGGTGAACAATAGGACATTGTAATAAACTGGAACATTGTACTGGACCCGCTGATAATAACTGGATTCACGAGGTGGTGTGTTTACCATAGCCGAGGAAGTTGAGGAGAACTGCTGTAAGACGTGGAGTAAAATGGATGGGTGTGAAAAAAAATCGAAAGAAGGTAATTCGTCTTACGAGGACAAAAGACAAAGAAAATAGCCAACGTTACGACCCCAAGGCCTTCGTCAGGGAAAGGAAAGAAAGTGAAGGCTAGATTGGACACATAAGAACCTAAATAAATATAAAAATTAAACCTAGGTACTTCCCTGAAGGAAACTTCACGCAAACCGATTGGCGTGCCCGGAAAAGGCCTTTTCTTGGCAGAAATGTAGATAGAAGAGCAGTAAAGCTTCTATCACATGGGAGTCTTCACAATATTTTCAGATAAACGAAAACAATGCTGGCTGTCGCTGAGCACGTTAATTCAGTAACCTGCCGTCACTTTTATGAAGAATTTTGCAATGGTTTATTCTAGCTCGTTAAGCCCCCACCGCTGATTTAATCAGTGGAATTATTATAATAATATGTATAGCTCTGTTTAGAGTGTGCGTTTAGTAACTTTGACTGAGACAAACATGTAGTACATTTAAAAGGATTGAATCGAAGTTAAATTTGTAACATTACAAATAACAAAATTTAATAATCACTTTAAGTTTAACAGTTTAAACGAAATAATTTGAATAGTTATGAAAAGGATTTCATGACTTGAAAGGGATTTAACTGAATAAATGAGGTCACTTTTGGCAGCGGATATTTTCACTTAGCTGCCAATGGTAGTTTTTTCTCAAGCTGGGTTAGTTTCTTTCACTCTGCTCTCGCTCGTCTCTGGTCAAAGTTCAGGCGCCGCACGTTCCAAGAACGTCAAAGAGTAACGGCCAAGTTGGTTCTGCGTCTCTCTATATGACCCTCTTATGATGGCGTCTCGCAAAACGTCAGTCCACTTCTACCTTCACTTGGTTCCAGAGATAGTACTTTCTGCTGGTACCAATCATGACTGGTAATAGAAATAGAAACGAAACGCTCTTCTGAGTATGGCGTTTTCCAACACAGTTATGTGCCCTCCCACTTCTATTCTACCATCCCATGTCAGAATTTACCCTCGATGAGAATTAAATTTAATCCCTCGGGATAAAACTTCCTTTACATTTAAACTGAATAGCTTAAGCTTTACATTCCATTTAAATGAAAAGGTTAAACGTACAGATATAATATGTTTTACATTTACATTCCACTGTTTGAAAAGTGTTTGCAATATAAATTCATTTAGGGTTCATTTATATTTACACTTATGGAGAAGTTTGAAACTTCTATTAATTTAAAATGAATATTTTCACATAGACATTTACATTGGTTTAAAGCTTGAAAACTTACGTTAATTTTAAAGTGAATATGTTTTGAAAATGTAAATATTATACTTAGAATGTACATCATTTCTTTTTATCTTTCCCTCCCTGCTCCATAGGGAACCTGGAACTACTTTATGCTTTTAGTTCCTTTTACGAAACTATCAATAAAGCAATCACCAGCCCGTGAAAAGGTGGTTCATGAATAATCATTCTAGACACTGAGGTTGCCAGCCTCAAATGACTTTGACATCCAATAGCGAGTTTCACATATTAAAATTCACATGGTAATATATATATATATATATATATATATATATATATATATATATATATATATATATATATATATATATATATATATATATATATATATATATATATATATATATATATATATATATATGTTAGTTCACATGTTAGTAATAAAACATAGAATGAAAATGTACTACTTACGCCAATCTTGGCTACAGACGTTTTTTGCTCAGAGAAATAAAAGAGACGAATCGTACTCTTACTCGCGTCTGGGATGTCTTTAATTTTGCAATAGATTCCCCTCTGACTCCGTGTTTCTTCAGTTTCCTAGTCCCGGGATTCCGTATTAAAATTTGAAAGAGATTTCCTGTGCTTTTTTAAATCTTTTCTGGTTCTCCAATATAAGGTCCGGTTAACAAAAAGGAATTATGAAGCTAGTCTTCACTCTGGCGAGGTCTGAGGTTGTTTCGGCGAGCTTGAAATTCACAGTAAAATAAAACTGCGAAATGTTCAGCCTATATTCTCCCTCAATGTTATTATGAATCTAATCAGAAAGATCCAATCATTTCAAATCAGGCAGATAGGGTGTGATATTTCAAAATAGTCCCACGTGAAATAAGGTGCGTGCCTGCAAAGGTCACGTATTACCATATATGGACATCTGATGCCTTGCATGCACTCTCACAAACACATTTGCAGACTCATATTGTCTAACATGTAATAAATCCATGATTACTTTTAACCAAGTGACCGGAAACGATTATGTCACACTTGTCTGCCAACATGTGTCACACAGACAGTAATCTCGTTATCTGACGTATGAGTACGCAAACTCCGTGTCTTATCGGTGATTAAGCCAAAGCGCTGGCCGATGTACGTGTTAATCTGCCGCACCTATAACCAACAAATCTGGGTAGCGCCAAGCAAATGTGAGGTATCATATCAGCCGCTCCTGCAAATGTGATATTTATCACCTGCAGGGTGATTCGATAAAATCAAATATCTGCTACTTAGCAGAGAAATAAAGAAAGAAGGATAGAAAGAACGAAAAAGAAAAAAGTGCGATAATTGACAGCACATAATAAAAATCAGTACCAGAAATGTACCGATACTGCCGGAGAGAACCAAAGATCGATAGACGTCGTCCATTTCGTCACATGTATATATATATATATATATATATATATATATATATATATATATATATATATATATATATATATATATATATATATATATATATATATATATATATATCTACCCTTCCAAGATGGAGGTGAAATTCGTTTCTCACCTTAGACGCCGAAAGAAAAACATCAGGAATGTGTATATTTCGATGGATATCACCATGTTATGTTAAATTATAGAATAAGAGATACACCAGAGTATCTAGTGGTGTAGATATTTTCCTATAACTGACCTCGAAACCCTTGAATCGGTCGGTTGGATCGGAGGGTTGATCAGTGAGTTAACAATTCACTATCGTAAAAACAAGCTATTGTTACCGAAACAGAACCAGGCTCGACAGTAAACATGACTCACTCTAATATCTTGGGGGCTAAGGAGATTTCTAAAATTGGATACTGGAATGTAAGAACTATGTATCAAGACGGAAAATTGGAAGAAGTAATTAAAGAAATGGATAATTATAAGTTGGACTTATTGGGTGTCAGCGAGTGTAGATGGACGGGGAAGGGCATAAAATATATTTCAGAAGAAAAAAAGCAAATTATATACTCTGGTAGTAATGATAATCGTCACACAGAGGGAGTAGCCATCCTAATGACACAGAAAGCAGCAGCATCGCTTATCAGCTGGGTACCTATCAATGAGAGGCTAATATTAGCTAGATTTCAGACACGATTTTTCAAGCTCTCAATTGTACAATGTTATGCACCAACTAACGACGCTCTTGATACCACAAAAGATGACTTCTATGAAGCACTTCTAAGTACCATCAACACAATACCCAAGCATGACATAATAGCAGTCATGGGTGATTTTAACGCCAAAGTAGGTGACAACAACGATGGAGTACAAAGATATCTCGGTACTCATGGCATAGGCTGTATGAATCAAAATGGCGAAAGACTTCTAGAACTTTGTGAAATATCAAACCTCGTTGTGGCAGACACCATCTTTCCACATAAGAATATCCACAAGATAACATGGAATTCACCTGATGGCAGAACTAAGAACCAGATAGATCACTTCTGCATAAGCGCTAAATTTCGCTCATCAGTTCAAGACGTCAGAGCATACAGAGGTGCAGAGATCGGAAGCGATCATAACCTCTGCATAGCTAAAATGAGAATTAAACTGAAGAAGTTATACCAACCGAATAAAAATAGAAGAATAGATGTACACAGACTGCAATCAAATGATATAAAGAAGGAATATAATGTCAAAATGAACAACTATTTCGATGCTTTAGGCAAAATTGACAACGATATCACCACCAAGACAATCGATACTAAATGGGAACAACTGAGAACAGCAATGACAGAAGCAGCTGTAGCGACCACCGGATACCTAGTACATAAAAAGAAAAAATGGATGAGAGAAGATACTTGGGATAAAATACAAGAAAGGAAAACAGCAAAACTTAAACTACTAGCGGCAAGTACACATAATGCAGTTGAATCTTGCAAACTAACTTATAACTTGTTAAATAAAGAAGTGAAGACAAAAACTCGAAGAGATAAAAGACATTTCATCAATGAACTGGCCGTAGAAGCTGAAAATGCTGCAAGAACTGGTAATAGTAGGTGCCTTTATCAAATTACAAAACAACTATGTCACCAGCCTACTGCTATGGAAACACCTGTTAAAGGTAAATTAGGGAATTCAATACCAACAGAAAAAGAACAAATGAAGAGATGGGCTGAGCACTTCATGGAGGTGCTAAACAGACCACCACCAACAGTAACACCTGATTTTAATAATGAAACATCCACAACCACCTTGCCAATAACTTGCGATGAATTCACGCTGGACGAGATCAAACAAGCCGTTAAAAGATTAAAAAATTTTAAAGCTGCTGGAGTTGACGAAATTTCAGGGGAAATGATTAAAGCAGTTAATGACAACAACCTCTTGAGAATTTTAGATATTATAAATGAAGTATGGAGAGAAGAACAACCACCACAACAATGGAAAGACAGTATTATTGTAAAGTTACCGAAGAAAGGTGATCTATCAGACTGTAATAACTGGCGTGGTATATCTCTATTATCAGTACCTGGAAAATTATTATGTTGCATGATGTTAGAAAGACTTAAATTGCATGCTGACGAAAAGATCAGAGAAGAACAAGCGGGTTTCAGGCCGAAACGATCATGTATTGATCAAATATTCACACTAAGAACAATTATAGAAGAATCAGTGGAAAGGCAATCGCCACTTATTATCACCTTCGTCGATTTTCAAAAAGCCTTTGATAGTCTACACCGCCCATCATTGTGGAAGATACTTACAATCTATGGTTTTCCAACAAAATATGTGAATATAATCAAAGCGCTATATGACAATGCAAGATGTTGTGTTAGAACAAATAAAGGGAATACAGAATGGTTTACAGTAGAAACAGGGGTGAAACAAGGCTGTATTATGTCACCACTACTTTTTGGAATAGCTATTGATTGGGTTATGAGAAACTATACCCACAATGAACAATTGGGTATAAAATGGACAAATGGAAAATTCCTGGGGGACCTGGATTTCGCAGATGATGTAGCATTCTTAAGTTCAACACCAAGACAATCCCAAGAAGCAATAAATAATTTGTGTCATCTCTCGGTTAAAATTGGTCTCCAAATAAATGCCTCTAAAACTAAAGCTATGAACTTTTCTAACGAGACCTTTGATATCATCTTGAACGGGGAAAAACTACAGAAAGTTGAAAGTTTCAATTATTTAGGCAGTAAAATGACTCAGGATGGTGACACAACAAGAGAAATCCATACTAGAATTGCTTTGGCAGCTAGCGCCTTCAATAGATTATCTAACATTTGGAAATTACGATCATTGAATATACATACCAAGCTTCGTCTGTTTAATTCAAATGTTATCTCAGTGTTAACATACGGCTGTGAGAGTTGGAAAATAACAAAATCATTGGAGAACAAGCTGAATACATTCGAGAACAAATGTCTTAGAAAACTCATGAACATCAGTTGGAAAGAATTCAAGACTAATCGACAAATAAGAGAAGACTCTAGGCAGAAATATGTCTCCGACTATATAAGGAAAAGACGATGGTCATATATCGGTCATGTCCTACGAATGCAAAACAACAGAATACCACTACAGGCGCTCACTTGGGTTCCTGAGGGTAAGCGGAAAAAAGGAAGACCAAAAGAAACACTCAGAAGAACAATAATAAGAGAAGGAAGAACGTTGGGCCTAAATAATGTGCAAGAGCTAAGAGGAGTGGCGTCACAACGAACAACCTGGAGAGCACTGGTTTCTGCCTTATGCGCCGTGTTTGGCGCTTAAAGAATTTATTATTATTATTATTATATATTGTTATGAGTAATATTCATAACATTTGTTTCGATATCATTAGATGGTTCGACAAGGCTTCTTGTTTGTTTATTATACGTAGTCTATGGTAACACAGGAAGAGACGTCATTGCCTCGAGGTGGAGTTTGGCAGACGTGAAGGTTTAGATGAGCAAAAGTCAGAGACCGTCTGAAGAGACTTCGATGTGTATGTGGCGTGGCGAGTGGACGCATGTGTCTGAGCTGCTGAAATTATGTTATGTGTTCTACATCCCTATGTTGTACCATCACTAGTACATCAAGATCTTACGTGAGATGTATCTAGCTTTATTCTAAAGGGAGTATGGATTCGAATTGGCGTATGAACTGATTTAATAAAGATATTCAAAACTGTCAAGGACAGTGTTCTAGCCACAGACAGAACAGAGTATTTCGACGACTGAATATGTCTTGCTATTGAATATATATTTGGAGCAGCGTTCAAGTTATAATAAAGATGTATATATTCGTTCCACTGCGCCTTTTATGACATTCATACTTCAGTGTGATATTGGCTGTCTGCATTGTCAAGCAGTTCTACCCTAGTGTTATCTTGGCCAGAGTAACCAGGTGTTTACTCAAACTATATTTATAAAATAATATAAAGACACGCAACACAACAATGGAGGCCTCAAGCCGGGATCCGGAATCAACTCTTGTCCAGTGATGTCAGGATAATTTTTTCAAGTCGTTGGACTTCGTTTTTTTCTGCCCATGTCCGAAATTTTCAAAATGGTGGTGTGTATCGGCTGCCGGCTGCTTGTCTAATCCTAACCCTGGTCAAGACTGAGTTTGTGTCATCGTTGCTGGTGAAGGAGGCTGAAACCAGGAGGATTTGTTTCTGGCAAATTAGCAGATAAGTATATTTATAGATTCACGCAGCGTGCGATTTAAAGAATCTCGTTTGCCAGAGTTCTTTCTTTTATGTTCTATGTATTTTTTTTATCTTTATGTTTTTGTATTAAGCGGGCTCGTTGGAGGGACTCATGAATTCGCAATACCTCAATGATAGTCGTGAATTCATGGGCGTTCTTTAGTTTTTGCATCTGATTTTTTCAAATTAAGGGGCCGGCGAATATAGCTGAGTGTTACTGCCTTAATTGAATTTACCAGATTCAATATTTGTCTAGTTGTGAAGGTCCTGTAATTTTATACGTTTGTGATTGTTGTCAAGTTAATTGTAATTTTATTTAGTTATTCTCCATTATTGTTTGTAAAATTGTTCATCTCATCTTGCTATCCCTTAGTTATTAGATGTCATATATGTTGTGAAATTGTGCTTGTATGGTCATAAGTGTGGTAGAGCTAAAACGTTTTCATTGTTCTATAGTTCATACATTTCTGCCTTATTTCATAATTAGTATTATCTTGAGTTAGCTCTTTTACTGTATCCTGTATTCTAGTTCGTATCTATTTTTTGCTCCTATATTAACATCTAGTATTACATGCAGTTGATTGCTTTTGAGAGGTGAAATAATTATAGCTCATATTGCTTAGCCTACATATTGATTATATAATTTTTGAATTGTTATTGGACAGTTTGCAGTCACAATAATAGTGAATTATGGCTACCTTGTAGTATTTTCTGAGGATTGGAAAAGAATTTGGTTTAGAGTGTGAAGTTTTAAAAACATATGCATCCACTGAGCTGGCTAAAGAGTTATAGAGATTAGAAGACGTGGCAAGAGATCAGAGGCAATTAGATAGAGATGATAAAAAGAGAGAAGAGGATTTAGCTAAGAAGAAGAGAGAAGAAGAACTAGCTGAGAAGAAGAGAGTGGAAGAATTGGAATTAGCTGAGAGGAGAAGACAGGATGAATTGGCTCAAGAGAATAAAAGAAGAGAATATTAGCTTGAGGAGAAAAAATTGGCACATGCACAGGCTCAAGCTGAAATAAAAGCACAGCAAGAACTTGAGGTAAAGAAATTAGCCTATGCTCATAAAATGGCAGAACTTGAGGTGGAAAAATTAAGACTTCAACATCAACAGGCTATTCCGGCAGGTGTTGAGGCTGGAAAAAAAGACTATGC
Source organism: Oreohelix idahoensis (assembly GCA_024509875.1). NCBI lineage: Eukaryota > Metazoa > Mollusca > Gastropoda > Stylommatophora > Oreohelicidae > Oreohelix > Oreohelix idahoensis. The sequence continues at coordinate 209,185 of JAMPIV010007372.1, read as the reverse complement.
TTCCACTTTTAAGCTTAATTTGCCAAAATATAGTACAAATATTGATGACATTTCATGCTTCTTAAATAGGTATGAAACATATTGCCAGGTGTTTAAGATTGATAGAGCTACATGGCCCAGCAGGTTGATGATTTTATTAGTGGGTGAGGCTCTTACTGCAGTCTGTACCATGGATGATTAGACTAGAAATGATTATGAGGCTGTAAAAGCTTTGTTACTAAAGAAGTATCAATTCGATGAAAATAGGTATAGAATGAAACTAAAAATATTGCTACCCGATTCAGCTAAAGATTTTGCTGAATTTGTATCATCTATTAAGCTTTGCTTTTCTAGATGGGTTGATCTGTCAAAAATTGACAAAACTTTTGATGAGCATGTGGATTTAATTCTGAGAGACAAGGTGCTGTCTTCAGTCAGTGGTGACTTTTTATCATTCCTACATGAGAGAAAACCTGAAACATTATCTGCTATGGAAAATATAGGACGACAATACCAGATTGCATATCCTGGTAGGAATCTTAGGAAAAATAACATTAAGGATTCATTGCCAGTGGAATCTGCTAGGACTATGATGCCTAATTCACCTAGACAAAGATCATCTAGCAAGGACAGAAACTTCCGAATAAATCGAGATCATAATAATGGCTCTTTCTGGGGGAGATATAATTTCAATATTGGATCACAACAGCCTGAGAGAAGTTATTACTCATATAATGATGGATTTTTTCCTCAACAAACATCTTTCAGATCTAATGGGAATCAGAACAGAGGTGGATATAATTTCAACTCAGGCAGAGGACAAAGGTCGTTCTACAGGAATAATGACAATAATTACAATAACAGAGGTTCTCAGCAGAACAATAACTATCGGCAATCTAGAAATCCTGAACGTTCCAGTGCTGTTGTGCATCAAAGTGACAGTTATCCAGTCTAAAATACTAATGTTCTTTCTCATGCTAATGCATGTAGTGTGGATTTATGTAATACTGCTAACTGTTCTGAATGTATTTCTTTGTTTCAGCCAGAGGGAGTTCCTAGGCTCCAGTGTGGGCATCCTTTGCCATTGATGTCCTCTTATAATGGGACAGGATCAGTGGTTTTTGATAAGGGATTTGTGAACAACCAAATTATTTCGGTACTCATGGACACTGGATCCGCCACTGTGGGGGTTCAAGGTTCATTAGTGGACCCTGCTGATTATACAGGCGAAGAGGTCCAATGCATTACATTTGGGGGCACAGTGGAATACTATCCAACTGCAGAAGTATTCTTGGATACCCATTACTTTACAGGCAGGACTATTGTATGTCTGTTGTCAAAACCAGTAGCTGGGATAATTTTAGGGAATATCCCTGGGCTTCATGATTGTACTGATGATGATATTTTGAGGTATATACTGCCGGGTTTGATACTACAAGAGCACAGGCTCTTAGGCATTTACTTGCACGATCACATGATCGAACTCAGATAGACACAGTTTTGAGTAATGATGATGGTGATGATAAAAAATGTCTTCCTCCCATCATTGAGGAGTCCCTTGATGATTCCCAGAGTGGTGAGAAATAAGCGGATGGCTCTTTTTACTCGAGTGAATCACTGGTTGCTGCTGATATGGAGCCAACCACATCCAGCATGGATGATGTGATACCCAGCATTGTTGATGACAATGTTGCTAATGTGAGACCATCTACATCCATCATTGCTGATGTCGATGTTGGTCCGATGTCAAATGTAGTTTGTTGGAATACTCTTCAGTCAAGACTGTATGTTTGGTTGTTTGTTTTCCTTTTTGCCATTGTTATTTTACGATATGATTCATCATTTTCATGTAAGAAGCTTGTCGGTATTAATATTACTTCACCTTTTTTCTTTCAGATGATGACATCCCATGAGTTCATGTAGTATATACTAGCCACAACATTAGGTAGTATGGCAGTTTTAACAATACTATTTCTTTTTTCCGGTGATACAGGTCGTGTTACACCATTTAAATGACATAATTTTATAATTGTTCCTTTGCAGGGACGTGAATGTTTTCTTTCCACTAATCATGTACAGGAGGTCTTGTTTCCTATTGGTACTTATGATGAGGCTAATAATGTTGTACATTTTAATGGTCAGTTATTTAGAATGCACACATCTTGATACTATATTGTGACTATTTGAATGCTATTTTCTACGCTGTTCTTTTGACTTTATTGGATTTTCTTGTGGATAGATTATCAACTGCTACCTTTGTTCGCATGATGCGAAAGATTTTTTCTAATCGTGATGACATAATTACTTATATTGATGATATCTGTCTTTTTCATCAATCTTGGGAAGAACATGTTCTTGGAATCCAGTCGTTGTTGTCTACTCTTCGTCTCCATCACCTTACTGCTAGACCTTCCAAAACAAAAATAGGATTCACTGAGATTTCTTTTCTTGGTCATAAGGTAGGAAGTGGTTTTCTTAAACCTAAAAATTCTACTATCTCTAAAATTTTGAATCTTGAAATTCCTAAGACAAAAAAAATATGTCCGCAGTCTTTTAGGTCTTGTTGGTTTCTATAGAAAATTCTTGCCTAATTTTTCAAAAATTACTTCAGTTCTGTCTACGTTATTAAAGAATAACTCCCCAAATAAGATTGTTTGGTCACATGTATGCCATGATTCCTTAAATTTATTTAAAACTAGTTTTCCAAATCACCAATTTTGAGACTGCCTGATGCTCGATTTCCTTTTATCATTAGAGTCGACGCCTCTGGATAAGGGACCGGTGATACGCTTAGGCAGGAATTCGATGATTGTCTACATCCAATCCTGTTCATTAGTCGAAAACTGACACCTACTGAGCAGAAATACCCGATTGTGGAAAGAGAGCTGCTTGCTGTTGTTTACTGTTTTTCAAAACTCCAGAGATATCTGATTGGAGCAAAATTCGTCTTAGAGACAGATCAGAAGGCTCTTTCATATCTCAAGACAGCGAGATTTAGAAACGAGAGAGCTGTCAGAGCATCCCTTGCACTTCAGCCTTACGATTATGAAATACGGGCTATCAAAGGCAGTCAGAATGTTCTGGCAAACGTCCTGTCAAGATGTGTCAAGGACCCTATGTTACCGAACAACTCGATAAATGCAGGTGACTTGTGAAATTGCGACTAACCTATTGACTTACTTCGTCACATGTTGACCCGAGTAACATTGAAGTTATGGAAGCTTTTTTGACTAACACTGCTGATGATGATGAGAATCTTCATATGTTTTACTGTTGTCCAAGGATGGAAGATACATTGACTCGTTGTACAATGCCAACGCTGAGAACTAGTTCGAATTTTCGAATCTGAAATTCATAAAAAATTTTCAATTACATTTTTTGACAGTTCCTATAGTTATTGATCGGGTCACACAGCACCTGATGATGATGAATTTGAACATTGCAGATTTAATGTTGGAACTCGTTCCACTCAGCACATTTCGTGGATATCTTGTGCCTAATTAACAGTGATCATATTCGATTTACAGACTAACGAACGCACATTTTGTAAAATTATGAAAATGCTGTGACTTGAGGATATTTTGTGCATACATTCGTTTTCGTTCTCAATTTGCTAACAGCATCTACAGATTAATGGACATAACTCCAGAATGGATCGCATGATCAAGGGAGATTACCAGGAATACTATTGTCGTACTTTTTCGGTTTTCAATTCGTGTGGACTTGAACATTCTTACTTAAGATGAACATACGATTGTATGCATGAGAATCAGGGACATTAACATTGGTTCATTTGGACATATTCTCACTGGACTTTGGTTTAATATTTCATGAATGTTTTTAATTTCATTACACTACACATTTTAACTACAGTGCTTAGGTTGAGTGTTGCTTAATTTTAATTTTTAGTAAAACGAAATGTATGTTAATATCAACCAGACAAAAACTACAAAGCTCGCGGAAAACAACACTTCAGCTCTACATTGGAACATCACTAATTGAAAACGTAAATGAACATAAAACTCTAGGTCTAACTGTTGACCAGCACCTAAGTTGGAACTCACATGTAAGTGCACTCACAAAGCTAACGGCACAAAAAGTTTAACAGTTAGCCAAAATCAAACACTTCCTGGATGAGGGGGCAAGGAAAATGTTCTACACATCTCACATACAAACATACCTAGACTATTGTTCCACAATCGGGGATGGTTGTTCCATATCCAATACAAAAAAGGCTTCATTCACTTCAAAAACGTGCAGTGCACCTAGTTGCTGATAAACACCAAACACATTGTACAGATCTATATAACTATCTTAAAATATTACCCCTTAGAAAGCACTTCCTATTTAACAAAGCTAAATTCGCTCACAAAATCTTGTCACATAATGCTCCAATGTATCTGTGGCCATTTTTTAAATTCAATGAAAAACGTAGTCAGCGCTTAAACCAGTTAGAGGTACCCAAGCCGAGGCTAGATTTGTACAAGAAGAGCTTGGCTTACTCAGCTGCTCATCTTTGGAACAATCTTCCACATGACCTGAAAATCATGCACAGTCCCTACTCATATAATCGTAGACTGTTAAAATACATTATGAGTGCGGATTATATACCGCCCTAAGGGATTATGTTTCGAATTATTATTATCTAATATACTGTATGGAGGGTCTGATGATCTAGTTTTTCATTTTAATATACCTTACTTCTTAATTGTAATCAGATACTGTAAATGTATGCTTTTATACTACTTATAATGTTGCATCGCCATTGAACTAATACCTTAAGTATGTTGGAGAATGTCTGGATACCTAGCAATAAAGATGAGTAAGAGGAAGGGCAAAATGCAAGACGGGCCTATATGTACGATTCTCATCTATCAGTCAATACCCTTTACCTCCCTAAGGAGCATAGGTCATAAAACTGGATCTCGTGTAGTGGAGGCGTCAACAATTCACTCCCTGTGGCAGTATCTGCTTGGGACTCAAAGTTGCTCACCTGTGGGAACATTTTCCGCATGCGCTGACAACACATGAAGTCCCAGCTAATTCAGCAGATTTCCAAAATGTCACGAGTTCTTATTATATGCCACCATTATCTGATTACGTTTCAAATTATGTCTTATTTACTGTATGAATGGTTTAGATTGTGTTTGTTAGTTTTTTAAGGTATTAACTTTTGTTAATTTATTTTAATTAATAATTTTTTCCCCTTAAATTTGATTATGTCTGGATGTTTCAAATGTATGTTATTATTTTACCTCGATAATGTTGTATGCTTAAATAATGCTAAAAATACATGTGCTTTTGAAAGGATACGGTATGTAAGATGACAGAGAGAAGAAGTGCAGAATGTAAGACGGGCCTGCGTGCCCAATTCTTAACCCTTTGAAAATAAAGTTCTTTTGTTCGAGACGCAAAGACAACGAGGAAAGTAACTGTTTACCCCACCTCATCTTGATGAACCTAAAAAAAGTCCCTGAGTCATTCAGTTGCACGCCGTTTGAAAATTTCACGAGTTCTTATAACATACTTCTGAATATGTCTCAAATCACTAATTTACTATACGAAGAATTCGATTTTTATGTCTTGTTGTTGTTGTTGTTTTTTTTTAATGTTTATTTTTATTTACTTTATTTTTAAATTCATTATTATTATTACTTTTTATTTTATTTTATTTTATTTTTAAATTTTATTTTAAAAACGTACTTTAATTATGATGATTATTGCAAATGTAATATTACTTTTATAATGATAAATGCCTTAATTATGCTTAAAGTAAATGTGAGGATGAAAGGATATAGTATACATGACGAGAGAGAGAGGAAGGGCAGAATGTCAGACGGGCCTGCGTGGCCAATTCTTAACCCTTTGAAAATAAATTTCGTTCGTTCGTTCCCCAGATATGGTTTGGTCTTTGATACAAATCAGTTTCACACTCACAATAGATTTTGAATCAATATATGGCTGATATTCCATACTATTATCAATGCGTACAACACATCAGCATATTCTTATCTAATTGCTCACACAATTGTGTTAGATGCAAGATAACATTTTTTCTTTTAACACCACAATGCTGTGTTTATGACTAGTACTTAACAGGTACAAATAACTTTAGTTTTTTTTTTTGGGCGTATAATGTTGCATGCATTCACTTTATATTATGATTGTCTGCCTCATGTCATCTAATTACGCTGTTGCATATCTATTTACTCTTTAATGCTTTGCATTATTGCTGTTGATTAATAAGAAATTGATTGACTACGGTTACTGGACTTGACATACAGGTGTTATTGGACGGTGTGAGGTATGTGAGTGCATGTATTGCTACCATCATTTTTTAATATGTTGGGTACTTTTTTCTTGCACTGGAAAATATATGGAGATCAAGAGAAATCGGATCCAACACGAAAATAAGAATCTTCACCTCAAATGTGAAGTCAATCCTATTGTATGGCTCTGAGACATGGAGAACAACAAAGATAACTACCAAAAAGCTACAGACTTTCATAAATGGGTGCTTGCGTAGAATAGAGGGATTAAAATGGTACGACAAGGTTACCAACGTGGAACTGATGACAAGAACTAGACAAGTGCCAGTGGAACAAGAGATGAGAAGAAGACGATGGCGATGGATAGGACACACACTGAGGAAACCTGTTGATAGCATTACAAGGCAGTCCTTGTTCTGTAATCCCCAGGGCAAGAGAAGCAGAGGTAGACCAAGAAGCACATGGAGCTGGAAACAGAGGTGAAAATGATAAGGAGAACGTGGAAAGAACTTGAGATGATGGCACGTGACAAGAGGACCTGGCATGTGTTTGTTGAAGGTCTATGCTCCTTTGGGAGTGGAGGATTATGAATGGATGGGTACTTTTAGTTATGGCCACCTCACCTTGTTGTTAAAATTGATTTTTGTTCATTGTAAGTCTTTGGCTTTGGTTTTACCACTGTCCACACTTTGAGTGTTTAATAGCCTACTCTATGGCAGAATCCTGGGTGCTATGCTATTTCGTACTTACAGTGAAGTTTGATGATACCATCTTTCACTCTGGTGATGTTATACTCACACCACGGAAATAATGAAAACTTTGTTTCCATTATTTTTGCGGGGTTGGGGGGGGGAGAAATGTTATGAGTAATATTCATAACATTTGTGTCGATATCATTAGATGGTTCGACAAGGCTTCTCGTTTTTTTTATTATATGTAGTCCTTGGTAACACAGGAAGTGACGTCATTGCCTCGAGGTGGAGTTTGACAGACGTGAACTTTTAGATGAGCAAAAGTCAGAAATCGTCTGAAGAGACTTCGATGTGTGTGTGGCGTGGCGAGTGGACGCATGTGTTTGAGCTGCTGAAATTATGTTATATGTTCTACATCCCTATGTTGTACCATCACTAGTACATCAAGATCTTATGTGAGATGTATCTAGCTTTATTCTAAAGGGAGTATGGATTCGAATTGTCGTATGAACTGATCTAATAAAGATATTGAAAACTGTCAAGGACAGTGTTCTAGCCACAGACGGTACAGAGTATTTCGACGACTGAATATGTCTTGCCATGTATATTATTTGAACAAAGTTTGCATCGTTTCAACCAGCGCGCAAAACCATTCCCCTCCCGAAAAAACGTGCCATGACAAAGATTGTGACTTTGATGGAAAAAAATGGACATAATAAAGTCATGGAAGAATAAAACAATTCTTAATGTGTCGATATTTCATAATCACCTATAAAGATAATATCCATAAAGGAGGAAATGTATGTGTTTCTAACACTGAGATTTATATTAAATGGAAGGAATATTAACATGCAAGTTTATAGTCAATTATGAACGAGGCTGAAACTCACTTTTTCATACCTGCATCATACATAAGGAATAATAAATATGCAGTTCTTGAAGCTGTTCTCACAGAAGAAATAAATATTGTTTATTACTTTAAGAGGAACGACTGAGGAAGGCTTGCTGAGAAAAGAAACTAATGTTAGTTGTCTAGTGCCCAGTTTGTGAAATGTTCCACGCTGAGTTTCGCTTGCTCTATGCCCAGTTTATGAAAGAATCCACTCTGAGTCTCGCAATAAGGTTACACATCTAAGCATGTAAGCAGGAAGTAATCTTGACGTGAACACGTTCAGAAGGGAACAAAGAAGTGAAAATAAAAATAAATAACAAAAGATCGCTAATGAGCCTCTAGGGCAAAGTGCTATAGAATTAAATCACTTTTTCTGTAATTCAGTCCTGGTGCACGTGATGTGCATGTAATGTCTAGAACTCTCATTTGTACAAGGCAGAGCCAGGTCTGTGTAGCTACAGAAGTCTTTGTTTCATATTGTCCCATGATGTATAATAGCTGAGTGTGACTCACGCAGCTTACCTCTTGGGATAGGGATTCTCAAACTGGGCAATGTCCCACGAGGCAGAATTGAGTTCTCTGCATTTCTAGGGGAAAAAAAGAAGAAAAGAAACTACCTCCAAAAGTACACTGAGAAAAATGTCACATGACGAATGTGAGTGTTTAAAAAAAATATGTCTGTCTGTCAGAAACTAGGTTCACGTGTGTATAGTACAGTCAACGACATCTAGCTAAGGATGACCAGACGTCCGGCATTTGACTAAAACATCCATTTTTCAACTGTCGCGCCGCATTGTTATAACGGTATAAAATATCCATTCTCCCCATTAAATCACACTTTCACTGAAACTCGGAGTACATTTGCTTCGGCCCCAATAGAGACGTTAATGCTAGCTACAACCAAAACAACTAGATAATCATTAGTTGAGAACTTTTGTTTTCTGGCCAGGTAAGATTACTTCCTTCTTTCACTTCCTTTTTTGCTCCATACGAAGCATGGGGCCATCCCTGTAGCTTGCTCCCTTTACATGAAGCAACATCAAATAACTAAGTCCTGCAGCAGTCGTTTCTGTAGTAATATTTTTTACATTTGGAGGTTGCCAGGCATACTAAATTGATGAACGGCACAACCTCATGTTAGTCGCCTCTTACTACATGTCTGACGAAGCAGTAATCCTATTATTTGTGTGTCTCCATAGAGACACCAGGGGACGACGCGGAACAAGATTACTTGACTGTGCTAATTAAAGCAACATCACAATCACCAAAACAGTATTCTGTGTAGCGCTTAAAAAATCTGGCAACAGATTCAATTTCTTGCTATGTAAAACTTGTTAAACGTGATTCGTTACAGGCTTGCAAGCACTAGATTTTTGTGATTTAGATCATTTTGGTTTTCCGTACTTCAAGACCACAATAGGTAAAGGTAAGTGTGTATTACGAGAAGAACTAAAGCCAGGTTTCCAGTTTTACAAGAAGCAAAGTGATGTTTTGTCCTACAAGCAGATCACCCGTTCCACTGAGCATGCAGAACTGACAGATATTTTGTAACATGCAATGAGTAAGCAACGTAGCTTACTGTTTCTAGTACAATTTCGTGGACAAAAAAAAAAAAAAAAAAAACAAGAAAAAAGCCGCATCGCTTCTCACCATAACAAAAGATGAAAGTGGGATTCTTGCTATAGGAGAAGGTTTATTTGCATATCAAGCTGTCAAACGCAAACTATTTTTGGTCAATAAATTGTACTTACTCTATTATAACAAAGCTTTTATGTCAAAATGAAAATGGTAAACGTGTAGAACGAGTTGATGGTGCAGTGCATGGGAGTATATGTATTTGTGTTGGTCGGTGTGTGCAGTACGAGTGTGTGTGTAAACAAATACTTGGAGCTCACGTACAATTGACAGTGAAGACTGAATTCGTCCAAATGTAGAACCCAAACATATTATACAAATACATTTTTTTTTCTAAATTGATGAACGGCTCAAAATCCTAATCAATTACTTATCCATGCCGTACTTACTTCTCTTGATCTGGCTCAACATATCATAGTGTAGGTCTCATGTATGTAACTTAATTAATATCTTATAGTCTGAATATTACCGTAAAGATGTTAAATATACTCTTCAGATTATTTTATAGTATGTAATCAGTGATAATAATAAATTGTCAAACATACCTTGAGAAAATCTGGATATTGTTGCGCACATATTCTTTTGTGCGGCGCACAGATTACTGTAACTACGCATACAAATGAAAAATGTTTTATTTGTCTGATAAAAATATATTTATCTTTGAATTCACGATTTTCAGTCTAGAGGGACAGAACTCAGATTAGGCGATGTGTATTCATTTTGTGAGTTATCGGTTCTTGTATCTTTGCTGAATATCGAATAGCGTAGAAATCTAGGTTTATAGCGATCTATTCTTTGTTTGGTTAGAAATAGATTGTTCTTGCTTCAGAATATCTATGACCCGAATCTATGTGTAGTTCTTGTCTAGGTAGGACGAGTATGTCTTTTATCTTAATATCTTTGTATGTCTTAGTCGAACTATATCTTTGGTGTCGAACTTGGGGTCATAGGTTGTTCGGCGGATGGGTCGCTAAGAAGAGAGGTGAAGAGGTTCCGCCCTGTTGGACCTAGATGAAGGCGGTCTGAAGATTTGTCTTGAGCTCTGTGATTCCTTTTGGGGAAAGGAGATTGTTTATCTCTATGATTGAATTATCAGAGATTCTTCCCCAGTGTTGATTCTTGACGCCAAGGAATGGCGTGCGTTATTCGCGTTATTCGCTGTTGTGTTTTTCATGAGAAATAAGGTAAAACAGACATATTGAACCTTTCGTCATATTCAGCTAGGTCGACATGCTATCGTCTGCACAGGCGTTTGATTAGCGATGTTAAGACGACATATTTGCTAGCAGTTATATATATATATATATATATATATATATATATATATATATATATATATATATATATATATATATATATATATATATATATATATATATACATTTTATGTCGCAACATGATTGAACAGGATATGCAGAGTCTAATTTACATATATTTATGAAAGGAACAGAGCCTATGATCATGCTTCGTCATTATCTTTGTTGTGAGCGAAAGTCAAAGATGGAGCCATCTTTGGACTCCAAGTTTCAATCTTATAAAATCATCGATCGAGAACAGGAATGTCCTTAATATCAGACGATGATATCGAGATCTGCATACTATTATATGAAAACCCACTACTGGTGGTTTGACATTGTATTCATAAATTCATTTACTGAATTTTCGGCCTGAAAGACTTAGACGAGGTTCTTACAGGGAACCATGAGTAAACATTGGTTCTTAACTGACGCGATTTGTCAGTAAGGCCTGAGATTATACATATGTGCTGAAATACTGAGTGCTTGTCTACTGACATTACATTGAACTGTTATACAACATGAATGCCCATGTGATAGTGCATTGCATTGATCAACATTATGATGATTTATGCCAACCTGTCTGATGTTTCCTGTTCCTGTGTCGTCGAAGTGTGTGTCCATTAAATGCAAGAAAACGTAAACAGTAGTTCGTCTTACACTTCATGCCACGAGTGAGTGAGATTGCCCTATTGTCAACTCTCAGAACATTTTCCAGCATTCGCATACTGTTTGTATCCTCACTCCAAAACAATACACCACTGCTTAGGTCGAGTTGACCTGTGTTTGTCTTCACTGTGACAACACCCCTTCGAACACGATTGTAACCATACAACCAACACTGGTGACCGAAGGTGAGAGCTTATCAACTAGAGTCGTTATCAGATATGTAGCACTTTGTAAACTAACAGTACAAACTGGATTCCCACTTCCAAAAATTTGATGTAGCTGATTCCTCTACAAACATACATGCGGATAGTTCATCTACAGCATTCTGGAATGTTCATGCACAGCAAAGTTTCTGATCATCTTCTGATCTGAAGCATATCAGCCTCCTCACTAGATCTCATTTTGACTGTCACAAGATCAAGCGTAGACATCATTTCGTCTTCTTCTAGGATCCTCAGTCCTCTGATTGACAAAGCAGTCAGAGGTCATCACGCTTGGTGGCGTCTTGTAGGGCAGCAACAAACTGTCCCAAATTGCTCAGTCGATAGCCATCCTTCGTGATGTGCCCCAACTCTGGTTCATGCTTTGCTTCTCAGCATCCACTGTTATCCGCCAGGTTGTCTCAATTCACCCAAAAACGTGTTGCCTGAAACAAGCTGATTCGTCAAATTATCAAGATCACGTGCTCGCAAGTTGATTCACTGTCATGATTTGATTGAATTTTCTGCCCCTTTGTTCTGAGTGGCCTGCCGTGTTTTCTTTCTGTCTCTTGCCTACGCCCACCTTTATGTCATTATTGCTCTAATAGCTCTAATTCTGTCTTTAGTCCCGTCAATCTTGAATGGGCCAGACTAGGACCACCCCTTTGCACGTGGAGATGGCGGCAGTTTTGCCAAAGTTCTTTTATTGGGCGATTCTTTGATTTACAGAGAATCGTGGACACGGGGAAAAAATCTACTCTTTTATTTCATACCGTCCTCGGTTTCAACCCGAACACAGGACGCTGGTAGAACGGAGAAGCGGTGCTAATGTTACGCCGGTTTCCCCCCGTTTCTCGAGTCGCCCGAAGAATCTCTCCGGTTGGTCTTCCGTCTGTTTTGTTTCATCTCAAGCGGGCTGAGAAAACCCCGCGGAACACCTGCAGACTCTATCTTACTATTTAAGCGAGGCGTCACTAACCCTCTTTACCACTTGTCTCTACGAGGATCCTTGCTACCCAGCCTAGCATTATTCAGTGACAGCTTATAAGAGTTCTAGTGTGGAAATTGATTCATTCCTTGTTTGGTAAGCATATATATATATATTTATTTATTTATATTTATATTTCTTAAAGTAACTGTACCAACTGGATTCCCTCTTCCAACAATTTGATGTGACTGATTCCTCTACAAACATACATGCGGATAGTTCATCTACAGCATTCTGGAATTTTCATGCACATCAAAGTGTCTGATCATCTTCTAATCTGAAGCACGCGGAGAGCGATTAACGCATCGCTGGTTTTACCTGTGTTACGGATTTAAGCACTAGGGTCAGTGCAGCAAAAGAGAACGGGGGCGGGGGGGGGGGGGGAAGCGCGGGGGTGTGTTGCGGATCTTTTTATCGAATGAAAGAAGGAAGGTGTATGTTATGGTCTGGCGAAAGAATGTACCGTAGGATGTGTTTGTAAACAGTAGAGATGGCTTTACAATGGGTTAAATATTCTTTGACTTGTTTGTATATTTCAGAGCTGGTCAACCTGTTACTGTGCTTTCTTGTCGGGCACTAAGCAATCCTCCCGAAATATCCTGGGCATTTATAATTACGAGCCCCTTGAGTTTATCATTTCTGCCCTGCATTACCAACCACCAGTTATATTCAGATCGCACGGCCAGCCAACCGGTCTGTCAGTCGCCCAGCCTAACAGGTGGTCAGTGTGCCTTATTTACCCACCGCCTATCGCAAATCGGCAGCGCTTACGGGCTGTTGCCGTTGTCATCCAGTCTTCCGGTACACCATTGTCAGACCCATTCAAGCCCTGTCACCGTGGAGTATACTGAAGTCCATGCCAAGAAAAAGCCAACGATTCATATTTCTCGGCACCTGTGTGTTCCAGTCTTTATTATCCCTTATCAGAGGTGCATACCTCTCAGGTCGTTTCTGGATAACCAGTTTGCCAGCTGTAATTCACTGATTCGCCCTTAGAGTAAATATCAGTGAGCGCAAACGCCTCAGCCTTAGTTCAATTTGATTCGCCAATTTTGTGGTGGCCACCCGCAACAAAAAGTGTTATTCTCTAGGATTTATTTATCTGTTCCAGAGGGAGCTTATCTCCATAGCCTTAGTAGTCCAAGCTTAGATGGAACTGAGTGAGTTTTTTTTTCCTAGCGGAGGAGAGGATTACCTACCAAGCATTGACCCGATTTAGAGGACCGGCCGTTCTTATTATCGAGAGCTTGGGGGCCTACCAGATTTAATAGGACAATAACATTGTGTCAGGAAGTGTACGGGTGGTGATGGTGTGGAGTGAGGCGATTTGGCGTGTGTGTGATTGAGTGAAGTCGGTTGTCATTTGTTCTTGTGGTATTTATGGGGTGTTTTTCATTTAATAAACATATTTATATGTGATCTGTGGTCAGAATCTCTTCTCTTCTAACTGTCACTTGATGTTGTGCCGTATGCCCTTACTGTAGTAGATTAGTCTATTTTAACATAGGAGGACAGGTGAGAGATTGATATCATAAAATTCGGTCGGAGTATGGTGGAGAAGTAGCTTCACTATTCTCCAGAAGTCAGATCTTTCCCCATAATTTCATTAGTGACTCTATTTTCTCTACTTTCACATTACACATTCATATTCTGTCTAACTCAGACATTCTCTATTTATCAATACTCGCGACATTCACACACACACACATACTTATATATATATATAGGTCAAATGGCAGTCTGTTTAATCTCGCAAGGCTGAAGACAAAAACAAAAATCAGAAAGGTCACTATAAGAGACGTGTTATTCGCTGATGACGCTGCAGTCGTCACTCAAAGCCAACTGGAGCTTTAGAGCTTGATGAATCGCTTCACCCAAGCATGTAAGGCATTTGTCCTCACAATAAGTCTAAAGAAAACAAATGTGCTGAGTCAGGATGTGGGTGCTGCACCAGTTATCACTTTCGATAACTATGAATTGGCAGTGGTGCACCAGTTCAAATACATGGGGTCTACCATCAATGACAAACTTTCTCTGGACACAGAAATTGACAGCAGCATTGGCAAAGCTGCAGGTACCTTTGTTCGCCTCACATCGCGTGTTTGGGGAAACTCCAAACTCGCAATGAAGACAAAAGCTGCGGTATATAACGCGTTAGTCACCAGCACACTTCTGAATGGTAGCGAGAAATGGACTACCTATGCTAAGCACAAGAGAGTCAATCTTGTCGGAAAGAATACACAAAGATTATTTGCAGTTATCACCCATTTCACTGATGATACAATACAAAAAATAATTAATTAATAGAATTTTAATTTTATTAATTTTATTTTTTTTACCACTGATTATTGTATTGTCGTCGGGAATTCACAACTATGCCAAGTTTCAGAGCTATTGCTAGTGCATTAGAAGCCTGTGTTAAAAATATTTTTTAAAATATTGTTTCATTTCTTTTTTTTAGTGTTTTTTTTTTAAATGTAAAGTTAAATGTAATCGATCCGCTAATGACATTATCAGTTTGCGATGAACGAGTCCAGAGCACAGGAGGCGGATTTTATTATTCAGTTTATTACACGGAAAAGTTAATATCTTTTTCTTAAAATAATTTTTGAAAATTTTGATGAGTTGTAAATTACATTATTTTTTTAAAATTTAGATGTCAGTTGCGTGTATGTCTGTGCACGCGCGTGCAAAAGTGTGTGTGTGGGGGGTGGGGTGGGGGGGGGGGGGGGGAAGTTTCAATATTTCTCTCAAGAGAGACAATCTTGTTGGAAAGATTACACCTAGATTATTTGCAGTTATCGCCCACTTCACTGATGATACAATAAAAAAAAAAGTAATATTAATTTTAATTTTATTAATTTTATTATTTTTACGACTGATTATTGTATTGCCATGGGGAATACACAACTATGCCAAGTTTCAGAGCTGTTGTTAGTGCATTAAAAGCCTGTGTTTAAAATATTTTTATTTTCTTCCTTTCAGTGTTATTTTTTTGTTGTTTTTAAATTTAAGTCAAATGTAATCGATCCGCTAATGACATTATCAGTTTGCGATAAACGAGTCCAGAGCACATGATGCGGATTTCATTATTCAGTTTATTACACGGAAAGTTAATATTTTTTATTTTGATAATGCCAAGTTTCAGAGCTATTGCTCACCTGGGAGTGATTGAAAAATCGATTGCAAGATTTGAAAGTGACAAGAGAGTGACATACATTGCAAGTTAAAGAAAAGCCTGTAAAAATAAGGCTCAATACCTTCCATGTCCGGAGTCTGCGCCACATCCTCGGCATTTCGTGGAAAGATAAAGTGACAAAAGTCGAGGTGTTATCAAGTGCTGGCCGTCAAATCATGCATGCACTGCTTAAACAGCACAGGCTACGCTGGCGTGGCCATGTCCGCTGCATGGAAGATGGTCGCATCCCGACAGATATCTTTTACGGACAACTGGCAGATGGCAAAAGAACAGTTGGCGACCGCAGCTGAGATTCAAAGATATGTACAAGAGATACATGAGGGCTGTAGCGTTGTTATTTGTATATATATGTATGTTCTTGTTGTGTGAGGTACTGTTAAAGTTCATGCATCATGCTGACAACACGAATGGATACGGGTATGGTCATCACAGGACATAACTGGCCGACGAACATAAGACGTCTGGTAGTGGGTCTACGATACAATTTGTATAACATTTATTTAGTTCAGGCAATGGCAAAATTGGAGAATCTTGAAACATCAGTCTCCTCAAAATACACGTGCATGGTCAGTCCATAGGTACATAAGTATTCATAGTGGTATAACATCAATGTATCGTCTCAACTATTCAGTTCTGGCCTCTGTACTAATAGATGCGTGTCAGCCATCGACACCCAAGTAATGTGGACGGAAAACGTAAATATAAAATTCTTGGATAAATACTTCTCTACAAGGTACGGAACTTCTTCACACGTTGGGACCATCTTAGAAACAAGTGGCGGCCTTCGAAGTTAATTTAATGCCACATAAAATACAATATTCCTCCACGATTCTGGGAGCTTGAAAAACACGTCTTGCTTTGACGACTTGAAGTATACGAAAGGCCACGAATATTAGCCGTTAGAATAAATTAGCGCAAACGCGTTACGTCATTGACAACCGGTGACGTATTAAATATGCAGCGTTCAATACAAGTTAAAAAGCGTGCAAAAACATGAGTTACCACAAATAGACATATTTCCTCAATAACAATGGCTATATGCCTGTGTGTGGCAATATACCATGACATATTAACTTTTGTTCTTTAACAAGGGCACTGGACATAAATCCAGCAACCTGGGAGGATGAAGCTGCCGATCGCACCAAGTGGCCATGCTATATGTGGCGCCACCTCAGTTTGGGCGAAAAGAAGCTCACACAACAAGCAGGAGAGAGGAGAAAACGTCGAAAGGAACACCAGGAAAGTAAGCAGCTGAGGGCTGTCACTTCAGGGGCGCATTCCCATAGTCAGTTATGACTGTGATAAAGTACATTGATACAGCGATAAAATTATTAATTATAAGTATAAAAGTCAAAATAATATGAGTAGAAATAGAAATAGTAAAGTTGTAACGCATCTTCTTTCCCCGCGCCAGTCATCGCATTGAGATAAGAACGTAGTGTGAAACCTTATTGCCGCGCTAGTGGTATTGGATTTTATAACTCGCCCGTCAAGGGTTAATGGTAAAAATTTTGAAAACAACAAGCGTAGTTGTTCCAAGAAAGATAGTAAGAATAAAACAGGGGAGGCATAAACGAATGCATAAAAGAGAGAGAGAGAGAGAGAGAGAGAGAGAGAGAGAGAGAGAGAGAGAGAGAGAGAGCGAACACATGCCACAAATTGTCAAGCGTTAGATTTTTGGACTAGCTACCCAAGACGACAGTGCGAGACGATACAGTTGGCAGGTGTTCGGTAACGTTGTCGCAAGCTTTGTAGAATTTAAAAATACCCCGCAAAACCCAATACTTTTTTGGACTATAGGCACACTGAGAAAATATATAAACACACAGACAGCGCTTTCGCTGCAAAAGAGTCCATTTTATGACGTAACAGATTAGTAGTTTCAGTTTTGGAAAACGCAGAAGGGGGAAAGAGATGGCGTGTTTATGTAATGTTAGAAATTGAAACTGATATGGAAAATATATGGAATTCGTTATTACTAGGAATATGAACACAAAACTGAGTTAGTTTGATGGCTTATCTTCTTCTGATAAATAATATGTTTAAAAATACAAAATCCCCAGTAGATAAGAAAGTTATTGACAAAAGACTGTATTTGTTCGTGCAGACAAACGGACAGACTGGCGGTTTTGCATTCATTTTGCATTCACTAACGATTACAATTTTGAACGCGTTGTTGGAAATGAGACAAGCAAGCATGTATTCTGTTGGAGGAGGGGTAGACAAGGGGAGAGAAATTATGGGATGGCTTAACACTAAATATATTTTAGCAGGGGAAATCTAAGAATGAGTGAGGAGAAAACTTGTTATGTCCAAAAATCAAGTCTGTTTTTGCTTTTATTTTCAAATTCAAAAGTAGTCGTTCGCTCATTGGCCAACGCCTTTTATAATATTGAAGAATTAAGTCTCGACGCCATTTGTCATAATATAGTCCCTTGAACAGGACGTTTGAAATTCTGTGAAGTGTGATTTGCCTTATTAAATTAAATATATATAAAGTAAACCAAAAAGGCATCACAGTCCAGCCAGCAGGACATCTGAAGTCTGCTAATCAACGTACCTGTGTTTATTCATTGAATTTATGGTAAGGCAGAAATTATTCATATATATATATTTTGTTTAAAATTGTGAGTGAGAGATACTGCCATTACGACTGTAAGTAATTAGATCCCTAGCTGATATATGCAGGGCCTAAAGGTAGATTTATGCTATAACACATTTCCAGTTTTGTAAAATGCACATGTTTTTGAAATAAAAATGTTTTCTTAGGTGGCCAGATGGACACAGCTCACCTATCCTATTGTATGGAAGAAAAGAAAGATTAATATTATTATTGCAGATGTAGGGCCGCCCTGAGAGGAGAGACATGTGAACAACACTGAAACACTTTGTAATGGATGAGCTGGGTTGGTCAATTAGATATGACCCAGATCTTTATTTATTATGTATTATAATTTGTAGAAATAACAGTTTAAGTATGATATCAACAAGGAGGCATTATTTCATTGTTACAGGGTTTTTATCTGACACTAGCCCGGTGCCAGATGTCTGTGAAAAGCAGTTGAGAAGTCTTTTCATTTCCAGTAGTGACAGGAGTCTACAGAGTCCACCCTGTTACTTTTGGGCCAGTATCAAAGTGATCGTTTTACAGCAAGAATACGGACAGTTCAAGTTGTGCCAGATAAGTATAATATCTGCACCTGTGACCTGTTATAACACTGTGACAATCGTCGAAGGACATAAGTGTCAAAGTTCACGTCACAAGTTTACGTGCAAGCTCGGACTGTAAACATAGAAGAGTTCAACCTGTTGTTTACTACTACAGTCTACAAACATTCTCAACTGAAGTCGAGTTTGATTTGATAGCTTCACTTTGGAGACTACTGCACCCGTTGTCAAGTTACGGTGACCTTCAACGGTGGAACGTCTACTGGTATTTACGAGTGTACTGCAATGAACTGCATCATTGTAGTTGTAGAGGATTACGCTTAAAAGATAAGTGGCCTTGGTTTTCGTGTTAAACTTAGCCTTTATTTTGTATGCAAATAAGCTTTCCTCGTTACATTTATTATATGCATTCTATTGTTTACTTGTTCATTGTTTACTTGTTGAGTTAATGTGTATTTTTTTTTTCTTACAGTACATATCCCACTTAACCGAGGGTACTGTAAGCGTTCTTTAGGATTGTGCATATTTCTCACAGTAGAAATTGCAAGCGACTTTTGTTGCTAGTTATTTATTTTTTTTTCTTAGATGTGACGAGATGGGTTAGTGTTGTTTTCGTTATTTTTTCTCCGTACTTTAGTTTTTGATTCGTTTTGGTTTGTATTTGTCTGCCTTCTCTTTTCTATTGTTAAATTCTTTACACCCATTTGTTTATACACTGTGTTGTCATTGTAATTTTGTAATTTTTCGCAGTTATCATTGTGATTTTTCACAACATTTGATTTACTTAAGCTGTATTTTCTTTTGACCTCTGCGAATGTTTTCGTTTGTTTAGATGCTTGTTTTTGTTTAGTTAACGTGATATTGTTGATATACAGTCTTCATGTATACTTGATCATGTACGTTTATTTATATGATGCAAATTATATACTGAGCTGATTACAGTTGTCTTTATAAATAAGGTATTTGTACTTAGTCTTTATAAAAGACTCATCTCCCACTGAGATTGGGATAACTTGTGTTGCTATTTCAGATATATTGACAGCACATTTGTAGACAGGATGTCTACATTAGATTACTTTATCGCGCAAGGGAAAGCCCTTGGCATGACTGGAGATAATTTGGAAGAATTTGTAATGCGCGAATATTACAAGGTTCAGTAGGCTGAAGATAAAAAGCTAGACAGGGAAATTGAAGAATTTCAGGAGATAAAAATTCATCGGCAGAGAGAACATGAAGATAAACTCTTAGCTGTGGAGCTGAAAAAAAACGATAAATGAGCTTCAAAGTGATAAGAAAGCTCTTACTGATAAGTTATCAGCAATGAATTGTAAAAATGCTACATTAACTCTTAGTATACGAGCGGCCTTCTAGAGAGGCCGATGATCGATCCCCGTCAATAGCGAAAATTTATAGCTGAATGCATGTTTAAAACCACTGAACAATTTAGTTACGTGCATGATATAGGGGTTTCATTTCTTCACATTTTGATATATCACACTAATGTTATCTTTATAAATAAATTATTTATTGCAAAATCTGTAATGGTAGTCATGAAAGGCCGCTCGTATACTAAGAGTTAAGGAGTAAGTTGACGCTGTTGACAGCGAATGATGATAAATCTGGTGAATGTCCTCTTACACAGAAAAAGGAGTTAGAGAATAAAGTTACCTCATTAAAAGAGATGTTGGATAACCAGATAAATGAAGTGATCTCGATGAAGAACAATCATCTTTGTAAAGAACAGTCTTTTATTAATGAGCTAGAACAAGTCAAAATGGACTATGAGAAATTAAAGATTGAAACTAAGAGACATGAGTTTGACTTACATAAATCAAACTTGGAACTTGCTAGTGCGCAAGATATGTGTTGCAAATTAAAAGCTCAGGCCAGTCAAGACAAGAAGTCTTATGAAGAAACAATTCTGGAGTTAAGAAGTGAGGTGAATCTTGTGCGAGATATTGCAATAAGGAGGAAGATGGAATCTCGTGAAGAGATTAATGAGTTTAAAAATAGCAAGGATAGTGAGATTCAGGCACTACAACTGGAGTTAACACAGTTGAGGGCGAAGCCAGGAAAAGATGAGAAAGTGGAGGAACCTATGACTACTCATCATAGTGCTATGGAAGCACTCAGACTTGAACTTGTTCAAGAGAAGGCTAAGGTTTTAGAAACTACATCTCAGATGACAATATTAAGAAAGGATCTTAAAGATAGTATTGTTAAGGAGAAGACTTTGGCTTCTCAGTTACATGTTACAAGGTTGGATTATAACAGGGAAGTTAAAACCAATGAGAAAATGCATAAAGCTGCTGCTAGAGAGAAAGCTATGACAGAAATGGAAGTTACAAAACTTCGTAAAAGAGTTGATGGTTTATTGGATATTGTTTTGTACAATAAGATGTTATCTACTACCAAAGTGGATAGATTTCAACATAAACCTGATGTTCAACATGTTGCTAATGCAAAGAGTCAGCCACATGCACTCAATGCAAGCAAATCCTTGCGTGGAAAATATGGCTTCCCACGTAATAACGATGCTGCCTCTAATAGGAATGATTGTTGGCGTCAGGCCAATAAGAGTAATCCGACTGTGATAGTCAGTCCTGATAAACTTGTAACAAAGAACAAAAGTAATCATATTGTTAGTCCTTCAGATCAGGGTAACAACATTGAAAAATGTCATAATAAGGCTCCTCTAACGAATCAAGCATCGACTTCGCAAATTTCTGATAAATTTGTATCGGGGAATAAAACTTTTAGTACTAGTTCCCGAAATGAGAACGATTATGTTCGGAACAATAAGAACCCTATTATCCCTGTTACTCATCATACTCAGCACAGTCAGTGTGATGCTCCTTTCAAACACATTGCCAAAGGCAAAAATAAAATGAATTTCGTTAAGAAAAATAAGCGTAACTTTGGACAGGATCAAACTGATTCATGCCAAAGAGGCTCGTCTTCTAGGAATTGGAGGCGATCTGATAGCCCTCATGGTTATGGTTCCAACAAATGTGATAACTTTCAAAGGGATAGCCACAATAAAAACTATTCTAGCTATCATAATGGTTCACAAAGAAAACAACATCAATCTGGTAGATATTTTCAACAAAGGGAAAATCACAATCGCTGTTGTGAAAACTGCGATTCAAACCAGAACAATGGTTGCAACAAAGCAAATAACAATACTGGTGATAGATCTCGTTGTGACAGTCGATGCCCACATGAAGCTACTTAGCTGTTTTGTCTAGATCTACTATTACATATCTAAAGTTATGATCTATCCTTACTATAACATGCTTCTGTAAAAATGTTGTCACTTTGTCTAAACTCATGGTTATGTATTGATTACTCGCTTTCTCTGTTACCGTCTGCGGTAAAACAGAGGAAGGCTTTGTTTCATATGAAATAAAGGTCGAAAAAATTAATGCGGCCACATTTATAGTTTAGATATATATTAAGTGACTATGGTACATTACAACATTCTAAGAAATGTACTATTTGTATTGTTCTCAGCAAACCGGTGTGATATGTTGGAACGTTGTATATCTACGATGACTTCTATAGACATACTGATGTTCCTTGAGGATTTTGCTTACAAGACATCTCCGAAAGAGCATCGTCTTGGTCTTCTAACGTCTTCATATATTGTTGTTAATGTTGTTTATGATTGACCATTTGAATTTATGCTTATATATGCATTATACGTCGTGAGATTCGATGTTGGTGTAATCTCTTAATGGAAATTGTCATTCACATTTATACACATTGATATGAATTTCTGTTGTAACATTGCCAGCACTTTTGAGTTAGTTGGTAACATCTCCCCGGATATTTACTTTGAGAAAATAGTTTCTCCTATCTAGTGAGATTTTTTTTTCTTCTCAACAGACGCTCTACTGTGCGTCGATTGGATCTGACATTATGATGTTATTATTTTTGGTGATCCTTTCATCGGCGCATTACTCAAGGGTTATGAGCTAAATGTACTTGGCTCATAGATGTATTTCCAAAAAAAAAAAAAAGTGCCTTTTTTTTCCCCGGGAGGTGTGGTAGTGTTATCGTCATTTTCGACGGTGAAAAAAAACCCAACCTAATGTATGTTTGGTTTAATGTAATCAAAGAGAGATAAACGTTTATTATCTCTCGGTGACAAGTTTGACTGGTGATTATCTTCTCCTGTCTTATGTTGTCCTGTCTCAGACATGTCTTAGAGTTGACATGTCTTAATTCTATTTATAGGATCATACGGTGTATTTTATCACCCGTTTGGTCGGAAACGCCTGGTCTGGGTTTGCCTCAATCTGGTCCATGCTCTTTGGGCATGCGCGGGGTCTTAGCGGAAAAAGCCGGGAGACCGATATTCAGAGAGTGCGTACCTGTGGCTTAGAACGGATGTCCCGATCCGTAGATTCCTCTCTGCCAAGTTTTCGATAGGGAGTGGAAATTCTGGGAATGGCCGTTTGGCATTCTTCCGTCCCTGAGTGTTTTCTTTATGCCAGTATTGGCTGTATTGTGTTACTTAAGAGTGTCAGGATTCTTTAAAAAGGTAACTGAAAACGCTATTCGATCTTTTCGTCTCGTTTAGATCTTACAGGTACATGTATCGCTGATGGCGGCATAGTGAGCGAAGCTCACAAGAAGTTATTATACTGCACTCCAGTATGACTTCATATCTACAAGACTAGGTCTAGTTGACCTGTTACTCACATAAGCCTAGGAATCATCTTTATGGATCCGCAATGCAGGCGGAATATGATTTGGCAGAAAATATATTAATCTCAGGAGCCTGTGTGAACTGAGAGTGACCTGTTTATCGAGGCCCGCGACCTGCGGCCTGATTTCGTTGTCACCATATCTATTCTTCACCAGAATGAAGTATCTGGCATGTGAGGCCAGTCTGAAGTCTTTTTGCTAATTGTAGGACAATGGCATTGACTTTGTTTATATAGATAATATCGCCCGTACTACGCAATATATTTGTTAGGGCTTACCTGACGGGGCTCAGTCAGGGGTTAGAGCTATTGCATAAACTGTAAACACTGATAAAGACATCGTTACATGTCTAGGATCTGTGATGGTTGAAGCTGACCTTTGTAACTACACATATTATGTACCCGATTGTATACTATTGACTGTTTCGTTCATCATCATAGTATTATCGTACGTCACAAATAAATATTGTAAACGTCAACAGCATTCCCTACTTCACTGACTTTTACTTGTGGTTGTGTGAGTTAATGTGAAGACGTCCAAGAGCCTATACGGCCTTCGTGTTATCAGCACTGTTACCTACACACTTACACCATCAACCACATTGTCATACAAGTATTACACGTCTGAATCTGCAGGAATACTGACATTATGTATGTGTCTACTAAACCCTGGCGACACCTCACGCTAGTGACCTAGATTCCTTGCTACTACTTGGTGCTGCCCAGGACAACATGACACGCTCAACGTACTACCATCCATAACACAGAAAAACAGTACGTTACATCAGTACATTTACACTGAGCAACTTTATACATCTCCAGTCTCCGTGCAATCCAACTTTACTTCTACTGTCAAACAGACTTCAACACTGCTGCTTTCGCTTTTCTTAGCGGATTAGCATAAAACAAACACCAGCGCTTGATGTAGTGGTTTATGAATATACTATTGTCATATGTTGAGGTTGCCAGCCTATTTATAACCACTTAGCAAGAAAAACATGTCAAATTCACAGTTGTAAAATATAGGTTTACAACTTACCCCAAATGGAATCTACAATCTCCTGGCAGAGTTAGAATGGACACATCAACGTAGGTTAGATGCTTTCGAATCACTTGATCTGAGAAATTTTAGTACTCCTCTTATGACGGGTGATCTGATTCCTTAGGTCTCCAATCTTTGTATTTAAAAATGCGGGTTTACTTTTAGGTTTCAAATTTGCCCAAATACTTCGATCTGTCACTTATAATTTTGGAATACTTAGTCCGATACTCTCTGGCTCCTGGGTGTTCCTAATTTTACGTTGCGATGCAGTCTGATTTGTGACTCCGATTTCGCTAGATTATATTGCCATTTCTCATTTCAAGTCCCAGATTGTACTTTTAGACCAACTTGCCAATGAAAGTTAAAGTCTATTCCGGCTCTCAAATCAAGCCAATGGTAAGCTCTTTAGAATTATATGGGTCGGCGTGTTAAATCATAATATCCCCCGCGTGTTTTAAAATATCAAGTTTTAAAATTCAAACGCGTGACCTCTTTATAATAAGGCAGTAATACTTCCGATTGCATCTTTATGCAAACTCACAAACAAATCTGTGAACGTATTTCCTGTCTAGCTACTTTTTGCCCATATTGTGTCCTCAGACAGATTATCGGTAATAATTACACAGAGATGATCGAGCGGAAGCTATTACGTATTATCACCCGTGTTTGAGTAGATCCCCCAGACGAATTTTTCAGACAGACAATATGGCTTTCTTTTCATCGATCGTGTGCTACCACCTTGTGTCAATAAAAATGGACTCTGTCAAAGGTGGCTAGACGACTTACGTGATAAAAGTATTAACCGCTGACCTGTCTAATTAGCCTTGTCATACAACGATTCACAGTGCAAAACGTAAACAAGTCTGGGAGCGGCTCAGGGCAAAATATGTGCGGGCATAAAATATGTCAAATAATAGGACGATGTGAGAGAGAGAGAGAGAGAGAGAGAGAGAGAGAGAGAGAGAGAGAGAGAGAGAGAGAGAAGGGCGCAAAAGTACATGCACAAAACGTTTTGTGACAGCACATAATGACATGCGCAAAATCTTGAAGAAATGTATTAACTGTCATTGTAATAAAATAATGTCATGTCAGCTTTCATATTTTTTTTATAAATTTGTTTTCCGTCATCGTTTCTATAATCCTAGTTATGAATCCTGGCTTGTTTCGTATGTAATACCAATGCCCTTAATGGACAGGTATTTCGGTTATACCTATTACCATTTACAAATGTGGTATTTTGTGCAAATATCCTATAGAAAAGCAATGGCAAATAATCTATCAATTCAGTGAAACACTCTTACAAGTACTTTTATAAAGTTCACCCGAAAATACTCAAGAGTGTTTGACTTAATATATGACACTATTTTTCAATGGTGTGTGTCGTGATTTGGTCATATTTACCGCACGCCATACTCTAGGAAAACGAACCGATACAATAGCCAATGAAAACGCTCCGTTCTTGGTGTGTATAATGAAACATGTTATGCTTAACATGGAGGCCCATTTTGTTCAACTTCCAGTACGTAGATATTTAATTTCAAAACGATTAAAGAAATTTAAACGGGAAGGAGTATATATTTCAACAACGGGAATGTTACTTTAGAGGTAGGTGCAAAGACTTCCTCGAATAGTAGTTTAGTTAGAGAGAAAGATCGTGTAAAATGACATCTATATATCAGGGTAGTCCCCAATTTAGTTAGTTAAAGTCTGCATAGATTTAAATGCATGATGCTACCTAAACAATTATTATATAAAACGGTAGAGATAAATTCACAGTATAATTCTAGCTTTAAATGATCAAAATCGGCCCATAATTAAGAAAGTTAATGAATATTTAAAATTTTGCTAATTGAACAGAAGGCAAAAATACGCCTCAGTTTTAGATTTTTAACACCGCTTTTACCCCATGCCATCCGAGACGGAGGATGTAGTAGTATATAAGTCCTTGAACTTGGCTGAATTGAGGCCACAACATTTTCAAAAAGCAAGCTGAACAGAAGAGAGCGGTAAAAGTGTTACTGTCATATACTTTGCCACTGCATCTGCATAGCAGACCTAGATGCCCATTAACAGCCTGTTACAGCTTGTGTGTATTGCCTGAGGGTAAGAAAGAATATATATGTATATAATTATGTAATTTTCATGTGATTAATCCACTTGTGCGTTAGAAAGGTGTGGTATGTGTTAAGAAAAAAATTACAGGACTAGTGTGTTGCCGGCAGAAACCGCCAGCATATGTGTACAGTTTCTTAACAAGCCAGCCTTGTAAATGTGTAGAATAATTGAGAATGATGGCCAAAGAAAGCCTGTAAGTTTGATAACGTATTTAAAGGAGTATTTCTTGAAGGAACGACACACTGATCAGGAACATAAGAAAGAATGACAGGATTTGTTAAAATGTATTGATCAAGGTATTACTTAGTATGTTATACTATACTACATCATTTGTATGGAGGTGGATCATGGACAAATGGATCTAACTTAGGATTTATAAGGAAAGTGTAGTCACATTGAACTGGATGTGAGTGGTGTCGATGTAAATTGTCCTGTGCATATGTTAGCACAATGTCTTAACACATACAACAAGTCTGACACTTTTTGTCATGTCCCTTGTATGTGATGATAGGGTAGTGATGGAACATATAGAGGTTGTGGGGTAGTGATGGAACATATAGAGGTTGTGTTTAATTTTGTTCTAGGTTTTATCCTGCAACTACCATACTTGTACGAGACATCCACCTCTGTGGGACTCTGTGGTGCGAAAGTTCTTGATGATCATAGAACTAGATACCAAGATTTCCCAGCCTGGAGCTTCAGATCTGGAGTGTTCAAAGCTAGAGAGTGATTCATCTCCACATAGCAGATAAGTGGATAAGCAAATCCACTGGTCAGCATATCCAGAGACTATATTTAACAAATAAAATTCAAATAACACAACCTAGTGAGTGATGACTCATGGTGGACATGATTAAAATGATTACTAACTCCACAGTCCAGTGAAAGTGACAAAACATATGTGTAATAGATAATTAATATTTAAAAGAGAAATTCATCATATTGATCTATTTTGAAAATTGACATTCCATGTTTATTTATTTTATTATGTAAAAACATTTGAATTCTTTTAAGTTACCTATCCGAAAAGATAAACGGTATAGGATCAATAAATTGTAAATTTGTACAATCAGTCTTGCTGAATTATTTAAATTGAGTTAAAGTTCTGGTTGATATATTTATATAGTTACCCATTTAATTAATTAATCCCCTAGCAGAGTCAATACAAATAATAATACAAATAATAATAATAAACATTCTTCAAGGGAGGATCTTGAGAGGTAGCACATAGACATTCAGGAACCAACACTATCATCATACCTGAAAGTTTATACAACTGATCCTACCTTTTATTGTCGATACACCTTTACTCTTTTCAGAGAAGGGGGTATTTCTTGTAAGACCAGTCTCTTATCTGGCACTATCCTGGTATCATCTGATACATCTTTTTGTCCAGGATATCTTACATTCTCAATAACATCTGAACCTCTCGCGACAGTGTATATCAAAATAAAAGAAACAATGTCATTGATAGTGAGGAGAGTTTTAAAATGTCAAATCACGCAGAGCCTCAGTTACTTTATGCACGAGTAACAAACGTACAAACACTTATAACGAAAACTTTAGGCAGCAGAGAGACACTCAGAACAGCTAGAAAATCACATGAGGATGGTCAAAGTTCTTTTGATACGTCATAAGAAGAGAAAAGAAAATGTAGAAAATATGGTAAAATAACTGGTAAAATTAGTTGAAAAAGAAAAGTAAGACAAAGAGAGTAATGCCTTAATAAACTGATCATACAAGGCATTGAATGAAAGTAAGAACACTAATCATTCAATGCCATTGAAACCGTAGGAAATGGAGGTACATGATCGCAAACACCAGTTGCATGACATTGATGATGGTGATAATAATAAATGAACCTTGTTCAGTTTCGAAAACACAAATAATAATGTGACAAAAAGTCATTCAAAATATCATTCATATCAATGACTGATCTGTGATGGAAGGCGGAACAAATAATGAACAGTTATATATAACCTTTACTTTGTCAGACACTGAGAGCAACCAGAGTAAAACATTTTGTGTTGCAGCTTTTTCTTGCTTTTGGTCGCTAATGTAAGGTCGGCAATGTAATCAAGAGTTTATTCAAAGAAGTCACTGGATATTCTTACCTCCTACTCGTTTTCTTTCTCAGTTAACAAGCTTCATTTCAATCCTGCACACGTACATCGATCGCTGGGTTTTTCAGGGGTGTATTCTTCACACAGTTTTGATGAGGTAAAAATTAGGCTGACATTCGGCAGATGAAGGTAGATGATAGAAAGATAAATAGTTCGATTGTAAGAAGGTCTTTGTGGGTGGATGCCGTATGCGGGAGGCCGATGGTCGTACGAAATGTGAATGACTTCGTAAAATTAACACAGGTCTGTTCTTTTCCACATTGTTATAAGACTTAAATATACAATAAATTTTAAAGGTAATGAAATGACTATACCTTTGAGTGTGTGCTCAAGGACACGGCCTTGATATGAATCCTTACTGACAATAGCGAAATTTAATATCTCAGATATGGGGAGAGTATAACTGTTACGCACATAATTTTTCTAAGACTTTGTATAATTAACTTGCCTGAATTGTACACTGTAATTTTTTCTTGGTCGAAAGTAAATAACCCTTGTTTGACTTTGATTACATTTTCAATGGTGGTTACCTTCTCTTGTGTCCTGACTCGTCGGTCCATTTTTTTCGATCGATGTCAGGTCATTCTCCTTATATGGTAGCATCGGTCAACTGTTTCTTGGAATGATTGAAACCAGAGTTGATGTTTTATTTCCTGTCGCGATTTCGTTATATCTTTGCCTGGTATGTCTCCTCATCGTCCCGTTTTGAGTTTTACTCAGGTGTATGCGTTCTGCGCATGTCTGAACTTAAGGAGAGTTTGAAAGGTCTTCCGCCCAGGGATTCGACAAGATGTTTTGAGCAGAGAGGACGCATCCTGCGTCTGTGATCTTTTGATAGGGAATTGGTAGTCCTCCTGTGAGTTAGTTTAACTAACGAGGCTTTTCCCTAGATGATTCGAAACGCCTGGCGGCGTATGTTTTTTGTGGTGTTGATTCCGAAGCAAGGTAATACCCTCCTTTATTGAACTCTGTGATCTACTTAGATGTTTGACATTTGTCGTTCTCTGCTCGCTTGCTAGTTACAGAAAGGAGAGGTTCTTCTACTAGGGATTACGCCCCAGGTATCTTCATACCTGAGATTTATATATACACGGGTCACTCTAGGCCCAGAGAACAGTTTCTATGTTCTATGAACTTCGCTATGCCAGCGATTGCACCTACGTCGAGGTTAGACCTAGGAATGCCTGTAAAGGTCAGCTTGACCTGTACTCCTGAACGCCATTCTCGTGTGACCAGTAATAGATTTATTTTGCACATCTGATCTGCCAGCATCAGAGAGGAGTATTGTTAAACTTATGTACATTGATGATATGAAGCTGAGGCTGTAGTAAGCTGGGATTATCTAAATCAGCTTATATATATATATATATATATATATATATATATATATATATATATATATATATATTATATATATATATATATATATATATATATATATATATATATATAGAAGATTCATCGAAGAACTTTGTTATGCTGAATACCATGAACTGTCGTGTCTATGACTTATGTAATGTGGATGTAACGTATCTGTCATTGTGGATCGTCAAAATAAATGATGGAAACGTCAAGAGCAGTTTAACACATTTATGACTTCCCACGTCATATCTCATGTTTGTAGATCTGTGAAGCTACATCACATCTACACTTACAACAAGCAACAGCAAACCAGACAAGACACCGTACATCACAGCCTATAATATCCCTGGTGTCTATAGGGGTGGTACTTTACTTGGCTATTTATCAGCAACGGCTATTGGACTTGTACCTGCAACGTCTATAGTGGCCAGATTTGTGGCTTATCCTAAATCCACCCTTATCAATAACAATACCTGCAATAATAAACTGCTAAGATTACAACTATAAAGAGGATATTTTATGATAGATAAACCCAACTGTCTGATTACTCTTGGCAAAATTCTTTTTGCATTCTACCTTCTTGTGGCGAGATGGATGGTAAATAATTAAAAATAGTTCCAAGAAATAGAGAGGAGAACTAGTGAACTAGCGGTAGGGATGGCTCAAGATAAATCAAGTAGTTAACCGCACAGTTCTAGATCTTAGCTGTAGAAGAGAGCTGTGTAGTAAGTCACCTTCTCGTTAGACGTATCCTATGCTCCAAGCGTGGCTCCAATGATGTGAATGCAGCTGGTTAATTATTCCCTACCGATGAAAAAAAAATATTAACTATTCTTTTGAATTTCACACAAGAACAAAATAATTTAGAATAATTTCAATAAACTGCAATTTATAAAAAATTAATCAAAATGTTTTAATAAATAAATATATGTCAAGTAAAAATTGCAGATGGATATTTACAAATCACAAACTGGAAAATTAATAAATTGTCATTGTCTGTTATCGTAATGTAAAAACACAATATGGCCGTTGGTGACGTCTAGTTTTGTTTCTCGTTATATAAGCACTTATGTGCTTGCAAATTCTTGTACAATGACATACTGCAGTGCATGAGTCAACGATCAACACTGCATGCCTGGCAGAAGAATAGTGACTACCTGTCCAGGTGAATAAAGTCCCTCGGGAGTCCAAGCAGTTTCCAACTACAGAGCTTTCTGTACGATTTTTGCTCTCTCTTCCATATGGGGTTTACAATATAATACAGTTTGGCTTCTTCTAATCTGTATGCTGTGGTTTGTAGCTTCTTACACGTGTGGGTCAGTCCGCGTGACGTTCTCTCAGCTATAATGTCTTGAAGTGAATTAGGGAAGTGTAGAATTGTGTCTGTAACGGGCTTATATACCCTTTTTTCAGTCATTTTGTCAGTGCAGGTCATAACGTCAATGTTATATTGTTATATTACTACGGATTACAGTCCCATCAGTGTACACAATGGCATCATCATCCCCAGCATTAACATTTATAAGCTGATCAATTTCCAGCTCTGCTGTCCCATTGGCCCAAGTTCTGCACTCTACCAAGGCTGATGATGACTTGCTGGTAGTTCATCCAACTCTCGTCTGACTTACTCCACTCGTCTCCCTTGAATATATTTTCAAGTGTGGTCACCTGTCTAATAGTCTCCTTTGCCTGCTCCATCCACGACATCCTCTTTTTATTCTTGCTCCTTTGATGTCAGCTATGTTGCCATGCAGGGGATGTCTTTTGTCTGTGGTTACTCGCAAATACGCTTTTACCTGGGCCATCGTATATCTGGATCTAACTGACAGCAATCCAAGCATGCACCGCATCATCACAATGGGGGTATCACCGACAAGACCAGCTGATGATACTGGGGATACAGTAATCTCTGCTGCAGGTGCGCTGCAGCCATTGTTTTTACGGCTGCCAGACCTCTTTTGCACTTCTGTATGATGTGATCAACGCGGTGTTTATATGATAGCTCATGATCGAATGTTACTCCAAGGTATTCAAACTTGTCTGGAAGATCTGCTTTCAATATGGAGTTATTCAAGAAGCACCAAAGCACACAGGAGTTGTTGGGGTTGACCTTGGAGCTGGTTTCGTCGCACAATTTAGAAACTGCTTGAGGTGTCTCATGTATGCTTTTAGCCATTTAATTTCTATCTGAATCAGTAAATTGTAAATGAGCAAGTCATCGGCAAAAGTTAATGTTCGTCCAAAACCTGTTGGCTGGATTGCAGCTGTATTTGCTTTATAGATGTTAAACAGCACCGGTGATGATGGAGAACCCTGGGATAATCCAGGGCAAATGTGAAGTGGTTCTGATGTCCATGGTCCCAAGCGAAATGCAACTGCTCGCTCAGTTAAGACATCTGCTGTCCACCTTGTTAGCCATAGGTTTACACCACATTCCATTACACAGTCAATCAAGGTTGCAAATTAAATACTGTCGTGGGAGTAGTGCTGATGTAACGGTTACCATACTGCAATGGCGATCGGGTGATCCTGGTTCGAGCCATGGCGAGGACATTTGAAGAAGCGACGTCGACCGGGACTTGGACTGGAATAATTCGAGCCCTGGCTAAGACATTTAATAGAGTGTCTCCGACCAGGGACTGAAATAACCTGAACAGCTCCTGAGCCGATCCAGCTCTAATGGGTACTCCGAAATTGGCGAGTATCTGCCTGAATGGCGATAGGACACCTGTCATTGTACAGGGAAAAAAGGGATACTCACGTAAAATCAGTCTCAGGTTAGACATGTTGTTATGATTAAAATTCATAACGAGTGTGTCGACATCATTAGGTAGCTCGACAGGGCTCCTTGTTTGTTTATTTTATACGGAGTCATTTATTAATACAGGAAGTGACGTCATGCCTCTGGGGTGTATTTGGCAGACGTGAAACTAAGAATGCAGAAGGCAGACATCGTCTGCAAATGCCCTCTACCATTGTGTGTCATGGCGAGTGGACGCGTGTGTTTGAGCTCCTGAAGATATCATTATTGTACATCCCTATGTTATTCCATCACTAGTATATTGTAGCGAAATCTGTGAAATAAACGCTAATTTCAGTAAGATTTTAGTCCTATGATAATAAATAAACCCGCCCTCAGGTGTCTGACTATTGGCATCTTCAACGCCAGTAGAGCGCTGCCTTTGGTGCAGTGGAAATGCTTGAAAAATGACCCGCCGTAAAATCTAACACGCCTTTTAGTTTCGGTTTCGAGACGTACAATTAACAATTTAACATCTTGCCCGATCTGCTGCACGAAACTGCGGCAAGACTTATAATTAACGATCTGCCAGAAGTGTGACACCAAACTAACGTTCTGACTTAACGTAATATGTTAACTTTAACGTTATAATCAGTAGTAACTCGGACATTTTCCAGTAGTGAGAACGAAACGATTGTAATAATTAACGCAAACACTACCAATGTTTTGAAAAACCCCTCTTCGCTCTGCACGCGGTTCCTTTACTATATACACACTGTGGGCAAAGCCAGCACATATAAACACACAGACAGTTTAAATTCTCGCCGCGTAGTGTATTTCTGACGTCACTCAAACTAGTTGGTTTATTTGAATAATGAAAAAAGTGATAGAGAATGAGGGGGGAAGATGGCCGACTTGTGTAAAAGTTATATTTGACGATTGACCGTGACAAAACTGACATTCTAAACCATAATGAAACTGACCATAAAAATCATATATTAGGATAGCTTAGTGTCTCCTGAGAAATAATATGTTTTAATATATATGGTAGTCCAATTATTAGCCAAGTTATTGAGATAATACTATATGTCTACGCACGCTAGGACGGACAGACTGTTGTTCTTGCTCGTTACACATAACGTTATTGGGGACGCAAGTTTGAAAAAAAGGTATTGGAGTAATTCAAATCCGATTGGGTGGTATAAGAGTATAGGAGTAACGGGGGGAGGTAGGAAACTGTTAACCAAAACTAAACATCTTTTTGTATTTGCATAACTAACGCAGACTGATCAATGGACTACGAGACACATAGTTTGTTTGGAATTTTGTTTTTGTTTTTTCAAAACTAAATTCAAAATTTGGTAGTTGCCTGATTTCATTGGCCAGCTCTAATAGATATTGGCCAAAGGCTTAGGGGTCTCGTGGCCATTTGACAAGAAATTTTTATATCAACAAGTACGTTGAGAGCAGATGTGATAAATTGTAAAATTAAATACTAAATTCACAGTCTGGACAGGGCAGAGAAAACTGAGGCCATATCTTTTGCCAGTCAACGTTATTTGTGACATATTTCTTTGAATTTGTGGGTTTTTTATTTCCTGTTACCAGCCCGTGACAGGAAACCTGATGAGTGATTGTAAAGAAAAAAGTCTCCATTCAAAAGTTTATGCTGTCATCAGATAGCCTGAAGGAGCTTGTGTGTGCCGATATATATATTCTCTGCAGCGACATACTGATTTGTTATCTTCATACCAAGAATCCCAGGTGATGTGTTAACATCTGGGACATCTGACATTTCATTCAAATAAAAATTGTTATTTCCAAGAATAAACAGAAT
Organism: Oreohelix idahoensis; assembly: GCA_024509875.1. Taxonomy (NCBI): domain Eukaryota; kingdom Metazoa; phylum Mollusca; class Gastropoda; order Stylommatophora; family Oreohelicidae; genus Oreohelix; species Oreohelix idahoensis. The sequence continues at coordinate 174,268 of JAMPIV010007372.1, read as the reverse complement.
TATATGGGGCATGATGAAACAACAGCTCCTCCTAACAAATGACTAACACTAGTAGATATTAAAGTTTTAGTCTGTGAATACACCTACAGGAATAATATAGTGACATTATACTTATAGGACAAAGAGTCCGAACATTTTAGTTAATCAGTATATGTAACATATATTTTCCTCATTTTCAAAGACCTGTCCAAAAGAGATGGCAGGACAGGCAGATTAAATTGTACAAAGAAAAGAATTCAATTTTAAAGAAAACTTTAACCACAGTCTTATTCATTTCCTTATAGTGAGTTAAAGTGTATTGTGTTGATGTACCACCATTGTCATTTCACCCCTAGACACTAGGCACATCATACACCAGCCACTAGAATTAAAATACGGACCGTGTGAGATCTAGGGAGGTAGCGTTAGGTTCCCTGATAATACATCATCATCATCATCATCTTTTAGAGTCAGGGGCCTACATTTGCTTGACCTCACACGGTTGGCACAGACACAGCTTTCTTTCCTTTTAGATAACATCTTAACCTCCCCAGCAAATTAAACTTGCTACATACATCAAGATCTTCTGTGAGGTGTATCTAGTAGCTTCATTTTAAGAGAGTATGGATTCTCAATGTCGAATGTGGAAATATGAGTAATAAATTGTGGAAGATGAAAGGACAGCGTTTAAGACATGAACGGACTGCCTAAAGTTTTATCGACGACTGCATATAATATGCCCTTTATATATTGAACTAAATTGTATTTCAAGTTGGAGCATCGTGATGTTTAAATAAATATGTATACTGTCCACTGCGTCAATTGTGGCTCAAAGAAGGGTTATTGATGTTGGCTGGTTTCGGTGTCTAGATGTTTGCTACCCTAGAAGTGAGCTTGGCCTACAGGAACCATCCTGTTATATAAAATTAACATGTTAAAGAAAAAAAAAAAGAAAAAAAAAACTCCGCCTATGCCGGTCCCAAGCCCGGATGAAAAAGGAGGAGGGCGGCCTGCATGGAGGCCGTAAGGAGGCAGCCCCTCCACCATGCAAAGGCACAACAGGCCAATCACCTGTTTGTCTTAAACTATGATTACAAGCAATATAAGAGAGAAAACCGGACTGATTCTAAAGGCGACGAACTGGAACAGACTACGGACTACGTCTTATGGAACATGGAACACAAGAAGTATAAATGGGAAAGAAGAGGAGCTGATGGAAGAGATGAGGAAAGCAAAACTAGAAATCCTGGCTATTACCGAAACAAAGAAAAAGGGACAAGGAGTCATGGATCTCGATGGCAACACTCTGCTATACAGTGGTGTACCTACATCTGAAAGAGCTAAAGGGGGCGTGGGTTGCATTGTGGCCAAAAACCAGAAAGATAGTATCAAGTGATGGAACTTTGTCTCGGGGCGCATTATGGTTGTAAAACTAAAAGAAGGAGAAACCACAGTCAACCTGGTCATAGTGTATGGGCCAAATGAGAATGAGAGAGCAGAGGTCAAGGAAGACTTCTTCGAGCTGCTTCAAAGGACAGTGGATGACTGCCTAGATGAAGTTATCATGCTCGGAGATTTCAATGCCAGAGTTGGAAATGACCATGCTAGATGGGGTGGAGTTATCGGAAGATATGGAGAAGATACTCTCAATGACAATGGAAAGCGACTCCTCAGATTCTGCAGTGAGCAGAATCTGATCATTACCAACACAAAGTTCCCCCATAAGCGCATACATGCATACACTAGGTGTGAACCAACAAAGAATGAGAAGTCAGTGATCGACTATGTCATTGTTAGGAGGAGCTCATTCAAATATGTCCGGGATGCTAGAGTCTGGAGGGGGCCAGAGATTGGAAGTGATCACTACCTGCTTACAATTAAAAGAACAACTGAAAGAGTTGCTCAGCCTAGGAACTGCCCAGCACCACGCAAGAAACCAAGTAAACGAACGGAAGAAATGAGCATTAAGACCTACAAGCTGAAAGATCCAGAAATTAAGACCAGATATCAGGGGCTTATTGCTACAGCGGTGAGAAACACAGAAGAACAACCTGATGACTTGGAAACCATGTGGCTTAAATTCAAGGACATCATAAAGACAGCTGCTGCAGAAGCATGTGGTGAAGTCCGACTTGGGAACAAGAGAAAGAGGACACCTTGGTGGACAGAAGAAGTCAAAGAGAAAATAAGAGAGAAGAAAATGGCATGGAAACAATACTTAGGAGCTAAAAACACAGCAGGACAAATAGAGAAATATAGAGAATATGTGATACTCAGAACAGAAGCAAAGAACAAGGTGCTAGCAGCAAAACAGAAGTCCTGGGAAGAATTTGGAGAAAAGCTAGAAAAGGATGCGCAAGAAAACCAGAAATTGTTCTATAAGACCCTAAAGAACATGAGGAAGGAAAAACAGTGCCCTCTTAAATTTATAAAGAACAAGCAAGGCAAATTGCTTACTGCCCCGAAGGAAGTAATGGAAAGATGGAAAGAATATTTCTCAAAACTCCTTGATGGTGAGCAAGGTAGAGCATCAGAAATGATAACCACTAGCACAGAAGAGGATACAAATGGTGATGAAGATGACATAAAGATGGAAGAACTGAAGGCAGCACTGGAGAAAATCAAGATGGGCAAAGCAGCAGGGCATGATGGTATAACACCAGAAATGGTTAAGTACATGGGAGCATCAGGCGACCCATTACTCCTAAGGGTCCTACAAGCAGCATGGTGCAACAAGGCCATACCAACTGATTGGGAGATTGCCATCATAACACCGATTTCCAAAAGGGTGACAATCGACAATGTGGAAACCACAGAGGCATATCCCTTCTCAGTGTCCCTGGTAAAATCTACTATAGAATCCTAGAGCAGAGACTCCGATGCCTAGCTGAGCCACAATTGGAAGAAGCCCAGTGCGGATTCCGAGCAAACCGAAGTACTCAAGACCTAATCTTCACACTCAGGCAGCTGAGTGAAAAGGCCCTTGAGTACAAGTGTGAGATCCATCTTTGTTTCATAGATCTGGAAAAGGCGTTTGACAGGGTCCCCTGGAGCAAACTTTGGGACTGTTTGGCAAGGAAGAACATTCCAGCACCTCTGATACATGCTATACAGAGCTTCTATAAGTCTTGCAGAAATTATGTGAGGACAGCAAACCATAAGTCAGAAGAGTTCAGGACCACTACTGGTGTAAGACAAGGTGATATCCTGTCACCTTACCTTTTCATACTCCTCATAGACGATGTCATTAAGGCATGTAAGGAGAGAACAAGAAAGTATTCAGTGGGGTACTGGAAGATGAGACACGTCTGTATTTCGGAGCTGGCATTTGCTGATGATGTTGCCCTGATTGCTAAATCAGAGGCACATCTCCAATTCAACCTGCAAGTCTGGAAGGAAGAGCTGGAGAAGAGAGGGATGATCATAAGCAGCTCTAAAACAAAATCCATGGTGATATCACGAGAAGAAAGAAGACATCAGATTGAGCTGGGAGAACGGGTCCTGGAGCAGGTAGACCACTTTAAATACCTCGGAGCTATTATTGACCGAAAGGGAGGCATCAAAGAAGAGTTGGCCACTCGAAAAGCAGCAGCTGGGAGACTTTTTCAGGCCATAAATCGAGGATTCCTCAGCAAGAGAGAGGTTGGTAAGAAAACGAAGATGGCTGTATACCGCTCCACCTATGTCCCAGTCTTGACATATGGATGCGAGTCATGGGCAACGAGTACAACCCACAAAAGCCAGATCCAAACCTCAGAAACGAGGTATCTGAGGAAGGTGGTTGAAGTAACAAGAAGAGACATGGTACGCAACCAGCCTTAAATCAAGGCCTTAAATCCCACCCCCTGCAGACCCAAGTAGAACAATCCCAACTAAGATGGTTTGGCCATGTCTGCAGAATGGGAGAAGATCGGCTACCACGACAAGCAAGGGAAACAAAGAGCCAGGGATCCAGACCCCCAGGACGACCCAGAGTCCGCTTGGAGGACAACATTAGACAATCTTTGAAGGACCGAGGACTAGAATGGAACCAGGCCAGGAGGAAGACAGCCGATAGGATGGTCTGGCGCTCTCTCTTCCAAACCTCTACACCTCACGGTAGAAGGGGAACGACTAAGTAAGTAAGTAAGAAAAAAGGCACGCAACACATATTAACCGGCGATTTTGACTCGAGTAATAGCGGGCGTACTAAAAAAAAATACCTCTAGTTCTATAGCCTCACCGACTGTTTCATTTTTACCCTGGAAACCCTCATATACATCGTACGCAAATGTTCCAGCGTTACCCCATGTTATTTTTATTGGCCTATAACTGCCCAGTGTGTCAGGGAGGATGTATGCATTTTCAAAGTAGTTCATTAATTGTCTCGACACTATCTTCTCAAGTAATGTGCCGCAGACATTCTGCAATGTGATGATTCGATAGCTGCCAAGCAGTGTGGGGTCTTTACCAATGTGGGGTCTTTATCTTTTATTTATTACTATAAACGTTATAGTAATCACAGGGAAATACAAGAAAGAAATCACATATAAGAATGGAACATTGCTTAGTAATATACAAGAGCTGAAGAAGAGATGGATACACCATTTTGAGGGATTTCTAAATGTTCCAGCTCCACTAAATCTCTCAGACCTCCAGCTACCAGAGGAGAAGCTAAAAATAAACCGTGGAAGACCGAATAGATAAGATAGATAAGGAATAAAGAAAGTCGTAACGCGTCTAAAACCAGCTGGTCCCAAATTTATTCCAATGAACTCTTCACAAAACAGCTTCACAATCTAGATTTTCCAGTATATCTGGTTATTATATTCCATAACCGTAACCAGATAAAAACAAAATGAAAATAAGTGACGAGAGGTCATAGCAGCTGCTGTGTCTGAAAATACACATGGAAAAACGATGATAATAAGAATACACGCAAGAAACAATATCTAAATTTCACTTGAAGAAAGACTCCTACCCAGGGCCGGCTCTACCGACGGTGCAACACGTGCATTTGCACGGGGCGGCAAGCTTTGGGGGGCGGCAAAAAATATTTTTACTTATTTTTACAATCCCGCCAAAATATTCCGCCTGGGAGCCGCGGTGGTGTAATGGTTACCACACTGCGCTAGCTATCAGGTGTTCAAGGTTCAAGCCCGGTCGTGTGCATTTGTAGGAGTGTCATCGACCGGGATTTTTACTGAATAACCTGAACGGCTCCTGAAATAAACTCTCTGTGGATGGTATTCGAAGGTTTCGTCCAGATTATTTTAAAATTCCTTACTTTTCTATTCCTTCACATTTTATCTGTTTTCTCTACGAAATATTTGCACGTGCGATCTGTTCTTTAGCTGTTTTTCAAGTCTTCGCTAATAGTTCTGCCATACGATCCTAATGCTATCTTCTCCTAAAAGGCACTAAGAGGTATTTCTTTAGGGACGTCAGTACAATTTATTCGCTTGGTCGAAACCACAGTGGTTCCCAGAGGATTATATTTCCGTTTTCAGTGGTCAACTGAAGACCGCCGCGATAAATCTTCCGGCATGGCTGAACGAGAGACGGGAATTAATTAACTTGGCGTGGGAATCAGGAATTTTTTATTTTTTTTATCGACCGTTCTATGTTGGCGGCTCCAATGTTTCAGTTGTTTTCGAGTGTGCATTCAAGGAAGATGATTTTGCTCAGTGTTAGTGTGCTATGTGTTACAGTGATAAATAAGTTTTTTAAACGTTTTATGGAAATTAGTACAGTGCTTCAGCCTCCATTCATTACTAAATAATACATTTTATTGTAGGGTTTATTAAAATAGTTTTAATATTCAAATAGAAATAATGTCCGATAAAAGAAAAAAACTACCAGGTGCCTAATATCGGAAACGGAAACTTGAAAAAGAACGCGATATTCAAAAACATAGCGGGGCTTTAGATAAATATCTAAAAACTGAAACAGCTGATGTAGCACAGAAGAAAATAAGCAAATGTACCGAAACAAATGATTCTGAGCTCATGGCAAGTACTTCTAACTCGGACCCCAGTAACGTAGATATTACTAACAATGTCGAAAATGAGACTGATTTGACCGTTTCCAATTCCAGAGATTTAAGTGATGAACTTGAGAGGTACACTAATCCGGCAAGATGGAATCCTTCTTTAAGCGATACCGAAAGACTAGAAATCGTAAAAAAAAAGGCCTGCCAGAGAAACCAAAAAATGAGTTCGTTTTTCCGCGCAGCTCTAATGGTCGGAAATTTTCATTAAATTTTTACACTAGGGAGAACATATTAATCGATCATGGTTAGTGTATTCAAAAGAAAAAGATTCTGTATTTTGTTTCTGCTGTAAGTTGTTTTTCTGTAATAAAATGTCACTCACTACTGATGTCATTTGTACGTGTATCTTAATGAACACGAAAAATCTAAAAACCACTTGGAGTCCCATACAAAGTGGATTGAATTAACCCCCTGGCTTAAATCAGTACAGACAATTGATTCAATGCAACAAAAGTTATTAAATTCAGAAGTTAGACACTGGAGGAGCATAATAGAACGCCTAATTGCTATTGTCCAGTTCTTGAGCCAACAATACTTGCCATTTCGTGGAACATCTGATAAATTATATGACCCTAACAATGGAAATTTTTTAAACCTTGTTGAACTGATTGCCAGATTTGATAGTGCTATGTGTGAACATTTAATGAGAGTAGCTCGTGGATCGACCCAACATTAACTTGGGAAAAACATTCAAAATGAATTGATTGCTCTTCTCTCTGGAACCATTAAAAAAAAAAGAAATAATTTCTATGGTGGAGAAAGCTAAATATTATAGCATAGTTGCAGACTGTACTCCCGATGTAAGTCACATTGAACAATTAACACTAATTGTAAGATTTGTTAATACGAATCCAGATGATATTAATATTCATGAGCATTTTCTTGGTTTCACTGCTGTAGAAGCCATTAGAGGCTCAGCGTTAACCGAATGCATTCTAAGAAAATTGTCAGACATGGATATTCCAATCGCAAACATGCGTGGCCAGAGGTATGACAATGGATCAAATATGAAAGGAAAACATTGAGGAGTTTAACAACGTATTAGGGACTTGAACCCGAGAGCTTTTTATATCCCTTGCTGTTCTCATTCTCTCAACTTGGTGGTCAATGATGCCGCGATGTCATCTAGAGAAGGGGTTTTATTTTTTGAAACGGTTCAGAAATTGTATGTGTTTTTCTCAGCGTCAACACTGCGTTGGGGAATCCTTAAGAAACATATTACAACTCTAACGCCCAAGCCACTAAGTACAACTCGCTGGGAATCTAGAATCGAGGCCATTCGTCCTTTAAGATATTATATTGAGGAATTTTATGATGCATTGATAGAAATTGCTGATGACGAGTCAGTAAACAAAATGGCGAGACGTGAAGCTGAAACCCTTGCCCTAAAACTCAGAAATTTTAAATATTTATGTTGTCTGGTTATATGGCACTATGTTTTAAACGAAATTAATGTTGCTAGTAAACTGTTGCAAAGCATAAAAATGGAATTGACTAGTGCCATAACAACTTTGAGAACTGTTCTCCAAAGCCTTAAGAATCTCAGAAATGATGAATCATTTCAAAATTTTCTTCTTGATGCTACAACATTAGCTGAGAAAGTTGAAGCTGATCCTGATTTGATACCAACGTTTGAATGTACTAGAGTGCGTCGGCAGAAAAAGGAACACAACTATGAAGCAAGAGATGAACCTATTTTGGATCCCAAAACTAAATTCAAAATTGAATTTTTCTTTTTTATTATTGATGTTGCAACTAATTCTATTGAAGAAAGGTTCGAGCAATTGGAACATCACAGTTCACATTTTTCCTTTTTATATAACATCCCTAAATTGAAATCTGAGACGACAAATGAGCTCTTAAACAAATGTAAAAACCTAGGCGGCGTTTTAACACATCAAGAAAATAGACATTGATGCCATTGAGCTATGTGATGAACTGAAAGTAGTATCCAAATTAGTACCAGAAAATACACCGCCAATTGAAGTTCTTCGTTATATTATTGAAAATAACATTGCTCCTAATGTCGCTTTAGCCTTAAGAATATTACTAACTTTGCCTGTAACGGTAGCAAGTGGTGAGCGTAGTTTTTCAAAACTGAAGCTTATTTTACGCTCAACAATGGCCGAAACTAGATTGGAAGGACTTGCCATGATTTCAATTAAACATGAAATCGGTCAAAAAATAGACTACGAAGACCTTATTTCTGCTTTTGCAAATATGAAAGCAAGGAAAGTGTCTTTTTAAGCAGTACATACTTCAAACAATATAAATTCAAATAATGTGAAAATAGTGCTAAAAACTATAACATGTACATACTATAGTTAAGTGTTTGTGACTCAACAGTTCATCGTTCCACCTGAGAAGAGCATCCCCTATATGTAAGTAATGTAACTACATTTATTTCATATAATTGTCTCTAATAAAGTCAATGGTTTATTTTATGACTATACAGTATTTTCATCAATTTATCAATACATTATTGTTAATGGTACTATTTTTTTTTCTTAACCAGCGGCACTTGGGCTTTCAGCCCTTCGGCCCAATGACATGTCATTGCGAGGTTGGGGAACCTGACGACTGTCCTTCCAACCCGGTCAGGAGCTTCGCTCCTTCCCATCCACAGAGGGTTTATCACAGGAGTCGTTCAGGTTATTCAGTCAAATTTCCGGTCGTAAACATTCCTTCAAATGCCGACGCCCGGGTTTGAACCATGAACACCTGGTCGCCAGTACAACGCCGTAGCCATTACACCAGCGCGGCTCCCAATGGTACTATTCTTGTTTAACATAATGGTTTTAAAAATTTCAAACGTTAATTTGAGGTTGGGCTAGGGCGGCAAGGTATGATATTGCACGGGGCGGCAAAATTCCTAGGGCCGGTCCTGCTCCTACCACAAGTAGAATCATACATATGCCTTGCCAGCAATAATAGACAAAGTTAGAGGGACAAACAACCATATCAAAATAAGAATACAATTGGCTAGAGGAGCTTTGACTGCATTGGGAAATATATGGAGATCAAGACAAACCAGGTCCGATTAAACAATTAGAATCTGCAGCTCAGTTGTCAAGTCAGTTCTGGTGGATGGCTCTGAACCATTAAGAACGACAAAACACCAGTCAAAAAAGCTATAGAATTTCATAAATGAGTGCTTGTATAGAATAGAAAAATGGAAGTGGTATGACAAGATCACTAATTTGGAACTGATGATTCAGACAAGTGCCAGTGGAACAAGAGATGGTAAAAAAGGACTCTGACGATGGATTGTAGAGAGGTCGGATGATATACAGGTGTATCTAGATGATACCAGATGATAGTACCAGATGAGAATTCTGGAATACAAGAAATACCACAGTCTCAGAAATGAGCACAGGTGTATGGATGGCACAGGATATAGTCAGACCAGTTAGACTCTTGTACTACTTCTTACCACCTGATCAAGAGATCTTCACAATCTGACTATATCCCGTGACAATCATACGCCAGTGCTCATTTCTGAGACTGGGGTATTTCTTTTAGTCCAGAATTCTCATCTGGCACTATCATCTGGTATCATCTAGATACACCTGTATATCATCCGACCTCGCTACATAGATAAGACATACATTGAGGAAACCTGTTGATAACACTACAAGGCAGAACTTGTTCTGGAATTCCCAAGCTAAGAGAGGTAGAGGGAAACCAAATAACACATAGAATAGAAGAGACATGAAAGGTAGAAGACATGGAAATGCCTTGAGCTTATGACATGAGACAGGAAAACGTGACACAAGTTCGTTGAAGGCTTATACTTCTTAGGAGCTGAAAAGTAATGATGATGATGATCTTGATAGTAATGAGTAGAGTAAAAAATTATGAGACGAATAAGATCAATACAATTGACAGTATAATGATTGGGAATGAGGTGAGTCAATAGATAATGTTTTGGGTAGAAGCACATTTACAAATAAGCATCAGCCTTGGAAAAGACACACCGGGATGGTGCAAGTTTTGGAGATAATAAGCGTCCAGTGAACGCGAGGAGTATGATTATAGTATCCCTGTCACCCGTCACACATAGCTAGCTATCTTTCGTTTTATGTAAGTGCTTGCGGTCAGTATGTATTTCCATGTCCTTCTCCATCTGTCTTTCACAAATTAGCGTCAAAACACTTGCTCCTTTCCCTGCTTCTCCATCCACCCAAATAAGTATGTCGTTGCTACTCCTCTCATTCATTTTCACAGATGAAATTAAGGGCGATAAGAACAACATAGATACAGCATCCACGCGAAAGATGGCCTGTCACATGACTGCCACTGTTCGGTTTCTTCTTCTTCTTCTTCTTCGTTCGTCCTGAAAAGGACGGTGGTTGCGTTGTGTCTGTTTGCGCCTAAGCTGTGATATCTGCACCATTCGGTCGACACATCCGACTTCTGCACGGCATTTTTTAAGGACCGGGTTTGCCTTCCCATTTCGATCCATGCTCGCTCAGCCAACCTGCACTGCTGCAGACAGTTTCCAGGACCACCACGTGGAGGTGGAGCACGGTCTTGACCAGCTCTGGTTCGCTGGTCCTGACGCAAGCAGTCAAGCTATGACTGTTCGGTTTGAGAACATTCTTTTTTTTTTAGGAATTGGTAAGACGAAATTGAGCAAAATTCACAGACGGACAATTGTTGTATTTAAGACTGCAACATGTCAGTGCGCAGTGGTAATGAATATGGACATTCGGCCGCATGCACAAAAAGTTGTGTTTTCATGGAGTAGATATACTCACTGGCGGCGCGTCTGGAGCAGAGATTACTATTTCTTCTTTATCAACAGCTAGTCATATCGGTCATTGAGTATGGGCTGGGAATACTCACGCTGTCAGTTACACAATGTGAACGACTAAAACGCATTCAGAATGAAGGGATGCGCATAGTCTTGGGCTGTACGGTAGATACCCCCATTGTGACAATGAGGTATATGCTTGGAGTGCTGTCGATTAAATCCAGATATGCGATGGCCCAAGCAAAAGCATTTATGCGAGTATCCACAGACAAACAGCACCCTCTGCGTGGTAGCATAGCTGACATTAAGGGAGCAAGAATAAAGAGAGAAATGTCATGGATGGCACAGGCAGAGACAACGATCAAACAGGTGGCCACAGTCGACAATATATTCAAGGGGGAAGAGTGGAGTATATCAGATGAGAACTGGATTAACTACCAGCAGGTCATCATCAGCCTTGGCAGAGAGTGTAGAAATTGGGAGAATGGAAAAGCAGAATTTGAAATTAATCAACTGGTACATGATCATTCCGGGGATGATGATGCCATTGTGTATACAGATGGGTCTGTGATCCGTGGTGAGAAATCCGGTTGGGGCTTCTCTGCTCGGGTGCAGGGCAGAATCGTCGCCGAACGTAGCGGGGCTTACAGGATAACAACTTCTAGCATGAGAATGGAGGTCGACGCTGTTACTGCAACCTTAAGGTGGATAACTGAAACTTCATTAACAAAAGCCATCATTGTGTCAGACTCTCAGTCCATGCTTCGGAAGGTTCAAAGTGGTTGGAAAACATTCATAGAAGTTTCCAGTCTACAAAAGCTGGTGTGGGTATACTGTCATGGTCATGCTGGGGTATGTGGTAATGAAAGAGCTGACAGACTAGCATCAAGATCACCCGTAGTGGGGACACTGTTGTTGTTGTTTTCGTCTAGTAGATTGCTGTAATACCCTGTTCAACCAAAACCCATTGAAGGGTTACAAACGGTTATATTGGGGTATATAGTGTGTTGGTATCTTCGGTGGTATCACTTTCCTAGTCCTGAAAAGGACTGGTCCTAAAAAGGACCTCTAGCTGGCTGTCTGGTTATTTCTTTACCCTGATGAAATAAAGATTTCGTTCGTTCGTTCGTTCTGGTTATCTCTTCGTTGCTTGTCTGTCGTGGCGTGTTCAAGGTGTTCATTTCCTGCCTTCCTATCTGTCTTGTGTCGTTTTGTTAGTTTTTGCTTTCCTAGTTTCTGTTTCTCTTGTCTTCCTGCTTTCCTGTATCTGCAGTAGTGCGTTTTCTATTATTGCTGGTAGAAGTTTTTCAAGTGTCTCTTTGATGACTTCTTCGTCTGATTGTTCGTTTGTTTTGGTCGCTCTTGTGTTTGATGTCATTTCCTCAATGGCTCTTCGCTCTGTTTCGATTCTTTTGAGGATTTTTGAGTTTTCTTCCGTCAGTTCTGTCAGCCTCTTTACATCTGCTTCTATTTGCTGCTTAATGCTTTTCATGTCTTTCATCATTTCTCTGATGTTTTGTATTTCTATTACGTCTTCACCGCTGTCCTTTTCGTCTTCGGGAGCCTGCTTGCTTCTGTTTTTGACCTGGAGTTTATTTTTTCAATTGTTTGACTTCAGCGGTCAGCTGGTGTACCTGTCGTCTGTCAATCGTGCGTTGTTTTTCTGCAACATCCGCAGCCACTCTGTGTTTTGCCTCCTTGAATGGGATGTTTTTGGAGACCGCTTCCTTCAGGATGCTCTTTGTTTCCTGGAACATCGGGCAGCCTCGGTATCTAGCCCCGTGGTTTCCGAGGCAGTTTGCACAGGTGCGGTTTGAGTTTATTGCTTTGTAGATATAGTCTGAGAACAATTAATGATCGCCTGTTAGAAAATGACATTGCAATAGATGAATAATCAAGGTTAAGACTGTTGGAATTTGGCATCAAACGTAAGGCTAGTAGAGATGGACGTATGAGAGAATGCATCCGTCGTGTTTACAACCAGCGAGCTACTGGAACAGTTATCATTCACACTCTTCGGCATATACTGATGAAGACTGAGCACCTATGGGTTTGCCCGGAGTGCAATGATGTAAATTCTGTATAACAATAACAATAATTCACTGGTTATGAAAAAAGATGAGCAGCAAACGGTTTGATCTCTTAAAATATTTTGCAAAACAGGGTGAAAGTGAAAGTAATGTGAAAGCAACCACTAAAAAGCTGGCAGGCCTTTTATTTATTTACTTTTTGTGTGCATTGACCATATAAGGCACAGGAAGTTTGACTATAAAAGTTCTCAATGAAACTGAATGCGATGAAAAGGAATGAAATATCCACACATAATTAGTTCCGTCATCAGGACATGAGGGACAGAAAGAATACAACATAACTATTTCCCCATCATGTTTTGGTAGCTTACTCGCTCGTATTGTTAATAACTTTCTTTCGATTCGTCTGTCTTTGTGTATGTATGTCAGCCTGTCTGTTTGATTAGCTACTGACAGAACTTGCTTGTTTATCTAGAGATGTAAATCTGTGTATGTATGTCAGCCTATCTGTTTGACTAGCTACTGACAGAACATGCTTTCTTATCTATAGATTTAAATCTGTGTATATATGAGCCTATCTGTTTGACTAGCTACTGGCAGAACTTGCTTGTTTATCTAGAGATTTAAATTGTTAATTCTGTGTGCCTTCATGTCAGACTTATGTCCACATATCTGTCTAAGTCTGTTCATCTAATTATATTTATCTGTATGTTAGAAAAAGTTACGAGCGTGTGAGCAAAACGAACACGTGAGGTAGGATAATAATAATAAAAAAAATAACAACAACAAAGAGACGAACAACAAAACTCACAAACTATGCTAGGTGAGTTGTCATATCCTACGAATATCGATCTCTGAATCGGTAAGGACAAGCAAGCTTACATGAAAAAAAATATAAAGAAAAAATATTAACAACCTATTGCAGTAATGTTTCAGTTCAATACTTCTGATTGTTTAACTATCATAACGACATTGCTTAATTGTTTAACTATCATAACGACATTGCTTAATTGTTTAACTATCATAACGACATTGCTTAATTGTTTAACTATCATAACGACATTGCTTAATACTGGATTTATAGTTATTTGGGAGTTAACGCTCTGTTTACAAGTAACACACCCAGATGCATTTCAAAACACTATCACGCTCTTGACACATATACACTTGACATTTCATATTACAGAAAATAAAATTTCTTAAAACATGAAAATAACAGGGCTTTTCCCAGTCAAATAGTTTTACAGGTTAGCATTTAATGCCTCTCTAGTAATCCGCATGTGACAGATTCTAACAAAAACTTTGGTGATTGATTAGGAAATTGTGTTATACCAGAAGTAGTGAGGTTTCTAAAAAAAAAAAAAAAAAAAATTATCACGCTTTAATTGTTTCGGTTATTTGTGCTTCATCTATTTCTGTAGTATCCAACATGTTACAGGGGCGAATCCTGGGAGGTGCAAGCGGTGTGGCCACACACTGTTCCGATTCAGGGGAGGGGCGAACAAATTTTAAAAAAATTATCTAATTAGTCAAAACATTTACATTATAAAAGAACAAGAAAAATTCAACAGAGAATTAAAAAGGAAAACATTATTTGCTTAAATGAAACAGATCGATTGAGCGCCTATCCGTGATTCTTTATGGGTACAGAAAAAAAAATAGTTACTGTAAGATTATAAAAGCAAAAGTGTATTGTGCTTTTGTAAAGTACTGCAGTAAACGTCACCTGCGAAAATTGCGGTGTGATCCAACTCAGTAGCATGAAATTGTAAGAGTGCATACAGAATTTAAAAAAGGGGGGGGGGGGAGAAGGAGCGCCATCACAAGACCTCCCACCACCTCGAAAAGTCCCTGCTCTGCCTCGGTAACATCTCTAGTATACCAGAATGTACTTAAATATCCATTCGGCGCTCTCTTGTTGATAGCAGTAAAAATAGTTTGGATGAGAACTGCTGGAGTGCCATAAAACGTGCACCAATTATTAGATAGAGAAGTGCTTGTTGGGTAGGCGTGACTTATACTTGTATGCTCGTTCTCGGAATAAACCAGCGGAGAATTATATTTTAGGAACGCGTTCTAACAATTCCACAAAAGTTACCACGAATAGAACGACACACTGACGGGTTCACACAAACACAGGTAGTAACGTTAGAAATACATTAGTTGAGAACAAACGTTTTTGGGGGGAAATGTTAAGAACGTGGTAGCGTAATATGTACACAATGTAAATTTTGGAATCTTAGTAAAGAGATGAAGAAAACCTGAGTCCTGTGGATAGTAAATAAATAAGTCAATAAAGGTAATTAATAGGTCATCCTTTATGTCCAACGAGTACCTGTTAATTACCTTTATATATTTATTTACTTATTTAAAGACATGAAGCAAACATAACAATGTTGAATTCAAGAACTAAACATAACAGTTAATATATTCAAGTGACTCGATTAAGACTTTCACAAACTTTTTCCCTCAGATTGTGAGACTGTCTGCTGGATGCTTGGTGCTGTCTGCTAATGTGCTAGCTAATCTGCCAGATTATACAGTAGGTCGGTAAGTAGCCTTTATTTAGTGTCCGCGCGATTGTTTAATGTGTTTTTCCTCATACGTGCATATTATATTTTTTTCGAGTAACACTGCATATTTTGTTTCTTAGATCAGCAAATGTTGAATTGACGCTAAAGCAGGAAAATGCCTGGTGGGGAAAAGACGCTGATGTTGGATATGACACGCAGTAAGGAAACCAGATGTTGGATATGACACGCAGTAAGGAAACCAGATGTTGGATATGACACGCAGTAAGGAAACCACATGATGGCATTACTAGGTAGTCCTTGTTCTGGAATTCCTGAACTACAAGAAATAGATCGGGACCCAAAAAACACGCGGAGGAAATAACTGAAGACAGAGTTAAACAATGTAAAGAAGATACAGAACTACTTTTAACGCATAGAAGAGGAAAGGAGGGCATGGCTTGGATTTGTAGAATTGCTATAATCAACAGGAAGCTCAAGGTCATGTTAATGATGATTTTTTTTTTCTACACATTTAATAGTGAGTTTTATATTTTTGATTAATCAAATAGTGTTTCATAGCACGTTGACTCTAAGTTGCTTACCTTTAGACTTACAAGGTATATTAAAACCCTCTACAAGGTCAAGAAAATGATAAATCCTAGCTTGGATCATCTCTCCCGTGTATGAAATATGAGTAAGTAACCAGTTCAAGAATTACAGGTTCTTTCAATTATAGTATGTTGTTTCTGCTGTATATGTACTAACAGTGTACGAACACACACGTTACAAATAACCCGTCTATTGTACTCCGTCTCCCATTCAATCGGCCGACATATCAAAGATTATTTGGGCGAAATAGGACATATCATCATCACCCTTCAGCTCAAGGAGCTTAGGCCTTCAGCAAACATATGGTAAGCCTTTCTGTCCCGTGCTATCAGCTCAAGGTATTTTTTATTCCCTTCATGTCTGTCTTCAGTTCTCTTCTCCATACGCTTATTTTTTCAGTATTCCTCTTCCATTTATGCAAATGTGACAAGTCTCCCTCCACTCCTTCTTAATCTCCTAAATTGTGATCAATTATTACCACAACATTATTTATTGTATATTTTATTGTATATTGTACAGATCAATTTGTCTACAAATGTAATAAACTCTATTCATTATCTAGAGCTAAGTATAAATGTAAGATAGAAATACTTACTCATAATTATCCCTGATTTATTTCGCGATGAAGACTCCATAATACAAATAGGAAAAATTCCACAAATGTTTTTTTTTTAAAAATTGGTATGAATAATGTCACGGAGTGTTTTGAGGGTATTTTGCATGTGTGAATGTTCCCATGCTCCAGCGGGAGTTTATTAGTCATGTGAGTTGTTGTGAGCTGGGAATGCGTGAATTGTAATAATTTAGCTACAGGGTTGTGAGCATTGCTTGAGACAAGCTGTTAGCTTTTGTGATGCGTGAATGAAGATCAGTGGAGCGTGGAAGGGTTTCACGGGTTTTAGTGAATACGCATGACAGGGGGAGTCAGAGAGAGTAGTGTGTTGGTTTAGACGTGTGTTGAGTTAGTAGAGAGTTGAGTCAGTAGACAGGAGACAGCGAAGAGCGTACAGAAGAGAAGGGTGGATGTTGAAGTAGTTGTTTATGAAGAATCCTAGTTGCTGTGCGTAGTGATTCCGAGAAGCAGAATGCTTACAGAATTCTCGGGATTGATGATGTCTACATTATTTGTAATGGCCCTGCGTCCATTGTGATTTATTGTTCATATAATATATTGTGGAGATTGACATAGCTGTTGGAGTTGTTCCTTAGACAGTGAGCTGGGACGAGTGGTGTATAAGTGTTTAACCTTCCTACATCCACCCACATACACCCTACTCGTCACAATTATCTAGAGCTAAGTATAAATGTAAGATAGAAATACTTACTCATAATTATCCCTGATTTATTTCGCGATGAAGACTCCATAATACAAATAGGAAAAATTCCACAAATGTTTTTTTTTTTAAAGTTGGTATGAATAATACTAACACACTCACATTGAAAATATGGAAAGACATGCGCGTTATATCAATGGGTGTGAAATTTAGCTTCCACAATGCAATGCCCGGCTTTTCCGTACCTTCCCGAAATTGGGGCGTGAGTATAATGGATGTAAAATTTAGCTTTTAACGTTGTGTGCTCGTCTTTTGCCGAAATGTTGATGGGAGTTTCTTCGCGTCATATATATATATATATATATATATATATATATATATATATATATATATATATATATATATATATATATATATATATATATATATATATATATATATATATATATATATATATAATGGTAATGTTAATTAGAATCGACGTCATTGCACTCCGGGCAAACCCATAGGTGCTCAGTCTCCCTTAGCAAATGTCGAAGAGTATGAATGCTAATTGTTCTTGTTGCACACTGGTCGCGTACACGCCGGATGCGTCCTCTCATACCTCCATCCCTGATGGTCTTACGTTTTATGCCAAATTTCAGCAGTCTTAGCCTTGATGATTCATCGATTGTAGTGTCATTCTCTAATAGGCGATCATGAATTGCCGTCAGTATTTCTCTCTTATCCATATTCAATGCACCTTCTATGGGTGCTGTTGTAGCTAGTCTGTCAGCTCTTTCATTGCCCCGTACCCCTGCATGACCAGGACAGTAGATCCATATCAGTTCTTGAAGATTCGATGCTTCTATGTGATAAGGTTGGGATAAGGGGCTGATAAGGCTGAGCTGGTTCAGTATTTGTTCCATCGCGAATGCGTGCTTTGTTCGGTTATAATCTTCAATGAGGGTCACCGTTATATGGACTCATTATGTTTGGCTGTCCAAGAAGACATTCGTTCCTTTCGGAGCTTATTATGATATTATAAGTCTTCTCATTGGAAGAGTTCTTCAAGGTAATATTAATCAACATTGTCAATGCAGCCACACATCCGCAACGTATCGACGTAGATAAGTCTTCAAGTTAGAGTCCATGGTTTATTCACAGTTCATACACGAAGACAGTCATACAGGTACAATATTTACATACAGTTAATTAGATTTTACTTGCATATATATTCATATCCGTCCGTGTCATATTGAAATCATGTCGACAGATCATCATGGCTATGTACATGTGCTGCTGGGATTCAGACAGCCAGAAATGAGCGCATGATTCTTGACGAAAATAATCAAATTACTTATCGACCATTCTTCCTTAACGTAGGTTAATCACTAACCTTTTGAATTCGCTTGTATATATTATTATCTGGACTGACCGTAAGTCCTGGTATCACTTTACATAAATATGGCTATTAACAAAGCCCAATAGTGGAAGGAGGTAAAAACACGACTTCACGGCTTGACGGACAACGTAACAAGGGTCCAGTAACTAAGTCACGAAGCGTGACCTTATCTACGCTAACACGTCATAATTTGACCGTGTATTTCGCGTTCATTAATCCGTGAAGTATAAAAATCAATTTATATTAATTCTATTAACCCCAAAAATGCGCACTGCCAATTCTAGCAGACGATATCAATAAAACTACCGTAACAATTTCCTGCCCGCCGTGGAAAAAAAAATCTATTAGATATATTTTTTTGAACTATCTTACTCAAACATTTAAAAAAATTTAACAAAAACCCGACATATGGCTTACGATGTTCTGTCTAGAACAGTGTCGTGGTCATGTCGATAATATATCAGTCATATAACATTATTAAACAAAGGGGTGTCAACTATCGCTAAATAATTATCTACTGAACTGAAAGACTATTGTGAGTGAATAATGAAGTGTTGTGTAAAGAAAATTATTCTAACTAATTAAAATTAAACTAATTACTCATAGTAAGTATGTAGGGTATTAATTAATTAACATCTAATTAAATAACCTGAGAATTAGTGTCATAACAAAAGACATGAGAAGTAAGGACAAGTAAAGTAAAGAAAAAGATACAGTATAAATTAATTTAGTTATGTGTGTAAACTTAATGTGTGTCAAGTAATTACTAAATAATTAACTTAATGACTTAATAAAATAAAAAAAAATATTCATACAATTCATGTGAACATCATAAATAAATGCATATAACAGCTATCATATTCATAAATAAAATATTTAAAGTATTTTCTTGTGTGATATTATTTTGTTCTTTTTCATTTTTTTTTTCTTTCTTTTGACCCAATTTCATTTTTTTTATTTATCACACTTCAATTTTATTATCTTCTTTATTAATTTAATAACTAATAAAATTAATAATGTAGGACATGAAGATCCAGCCGTCGTTATGTCCTTTGAAAGTTTATGGAAAGTTCCATTGCAGAAAAAATTTCACAATGTTCAACTATGATTTGTTCTCGACCGAGTGTATATTTTCATCGTGTTGAATTAGTCATATCATTTTGCATAACGTTATATGTCCAGCTTGGATTCATATCATATTCTCGACCATATCGTAATGTGTTGTAGAACGATTGGACACTAACCAAAGTCCAAACGTTAGAAAAGAACCATCGAAATAAGTCTCTTGCTATCACGAATCTTCTTTCGAAAACTGTTTATATTAAATGATTCACTGCAAGTATTCAAAGTGTCATTCTCGTATAGAGGTGGTTCGTATCAATTCCATAACACAGGAATAAGTGAGAGTTTCGGAGTCAATCTTGTTAAGTTTCTTTTAACTTGTGGACAATTATTCGACTTCAGTAGGATGTCTTGACAGTGCATCAGCAATTATATTTTCTTGTCCCGGTATGGCTTCGATGACGAAATCGTATGGCTGTAATAGAATCGAAAATCTGGCAAGTTTGGGGCTTTTGTGGTTGGAGCGACATAACGATGCCACCGCCTTCTGATCCGTTTGGATCACGAAGGGTGCTCCCAACAAGAATTTTTCAAGTTTCGTTATTGCCCAAACTACGCCCAGCAACTCCTTGTCCACAGTGGAATACTTGGTTTCCGGTAACTTCAGTTTTCTTGATATGTACATCGTGGGATGGAGTATATTGTCGTGATATTGAAGTAAACAAGCTCCGATACCGTAATTACTGGCATCTGTACGAAGATAAAACTTTTTAGAAGTATCTGCTAATCTCAAAATTGGTGGATTTGAAAAGATGTTTAGTATCATTCGAAAAATTTTGTCGCATTCGTCGGTCCAATTTACTTTCACCGGCATGTCTTTCTTCAACAATGATGACAAGACAGCCGTGATGGACGATAAGTTAGGTACAAATCTGCTGCAGTATTGGACTAACCCTAATAAGCTCCTAACTTGCTTCTTCGTTTGAGGAACTGATAAGTTTAAGATTTTTGAAACCGTACTAGGAACCGTTTGAATACGTCCCGCTCCAATAATATGTCCCTGGAAGGTTATCTCTCGAAACGCATTTGTATTTTCGTAGGTTTCGCGGTTAAATGATTATCCCGCAATATATCCAAAACACATCTAAGCCCCGAAAAATGTTCCTCAAATGACGAACTAAATAAGCATATGTCGTCGATGTATGTAATGATGTCTGGTCTACCTGATAAAATTGTTCGCATCATGCGAATAAAGGAAGCAGGAGCGTTCATAAGCCCAAAAGGCATCACATTCCACTGGTATAGACCCTGTGGAGTGGAAAACGCTGTGTAGTATTTGGCTTTTTAGGTTAGTGGTATCTGCCAATAACCTTTAGTTAGATCTATTTTAGTGAAAAGTGTTGCATTGGACAAACGAGAAAGTAAGTGTAAAGGGCAATTTTTACTATCTTGCAATATAATACATTTATATACTTATTATGTTCGCAAATATTTGGTAATCAAAGTATTTCCTTTTTAAGTGCTTAAGGAGAAGTCATTTTTGAATTACTTCCCTTGAAAGTAGTTCCGTCATCTTCGATCGGACTCCGCGGACGAGTCTAGGCCTACTGCGATTTATTCTTTGGCTGGGTAGGAATAGATTGTTTTTGCTTCAGTATATCTATGGCCTGAATTTATACGTAGTGTTTGTATGAGTAGGACGAGTCTGTCTTATATATGGATATCTTTACATTTCTAAGTCGAACTATGTTGGTTGTCGCTAGAAAAGGTAAAAGGCTATGCAGCGGAAGTATCGCTAGCAAGGGGTGTGATTCATGGCTGTCATCCTGTCTGGATGCAGAATTTTGTGGTAGCCGGCCTATCGCCGAAAAAAGTGATCTATATGTGGATGGGGAAAAGTGATAGTCATTTAGACATGTTGTATGTACTTTACCCCAGTGTTTATTCTCTTTTGCCAAGGAATGGCAAAGTTATATTTCGCATAGAAAGGTAAAACCACAATTTATTATGAACTTGGGCTTCGCCATCGTTGTCGATAAACAGATGCACAGTGGTACTTTTGAAAAGAATATTTATTCAAAGGAAGACGACATTCCTATGTATCAGCACTAGATTATATGATATTATTCAATTACTTCTATGATAGAAGTCATGAAGAAATGAGGACATTTAACGAATGACCAATTTTGGTCTGGGTCCTATAGTGAGTGAAACTCACGAGAGAAGAACAGCCATGTTGAAATTCTTATACTTTGTATTTATCGAGTGAGAAAAAGGGATGCCTGTACTATCGCTCGATGAACCAAGAGATCACTGCTACATGTGAGAACCCATGTCTGGGATTCCTATATCTTTATGGAAAATATATATATTGAACTTTACGTGAAGGGATATTCACTAGACGAGGTTAGGTCTAGGAGCCTTCCTATATATTGGTTATGGTCTGACGTGCCCAGTCAGTAAAGCCAGATGATTTACATGATGGAACTCTGAATGCTTATTTACGAATGCTCCATTATGATATTTGCCAAGCATGAATGCTAACTTAAGATGATATTCCTGTGATCAACATTATGCTGTCTATGTCGACATTTGTTCCTGTAACCATACACGTACTGTCCAAGTGTGCGTCCCATTAAATGTTATAAAAAGACCACCGTAGTTCCAGTACTTCTTGAATTCGAACAGTGTGAGTATGAGTGATGTACTATCAACCTGTCAACTCTATCGAATCATTCTACCATTCGCGTTCTGACATTCACATACACACTCATTGTTTACACTCACATTCTTGTCGGAGCCTCATCACGTTCCAGGACAAGATGACCTGTATGACCAAAACTGTGCTGGGTTTAATGAGTTGACAATCGTTACACTTTACTACACCAGTCCCAACATCTACATTTATCAACTGGTGGACATTCACGTCATTTAACAAATAAAGCGTGATTCAGCAACTAGTAGCCAGTATGAGTAAACAACTAAACAGAGTTTAACAACTGGTGGCCAGCTTCCTGGGTCAACCTGCACAGTGACCATATTGAGAAGTAAACTACTGAGACCAGACGTTCCTTGGGGTCTGTTACGACACACAAATACATCAGCAGTACAACTCTACAGTGATGTCAGCGTGACCTGTCCTGTCGACAGTATGCAGTAACTAGGTCAGCGTTTGTTGACATTTGGTTCGTTGGACATTTGCCATACAACTGACAGTGTTACACAGCAAGCTTGGTTGAAACATAGAACATTACACATCAGGACTGGAGAATATTTGACAGTGTTTGCGAAAGGAAATGTTATTGAACTGAGAAGTCCTACATCGATTTTTATCATTCACATCAACGATGGAGCT
Source organism: Oreohelix idahoensis (assembly GCA_024509875.1). Lineage (NCBI taxonomy): Eukaryota > Metazoa > Mollusca > Gastropoda > Stylommatophora > Oreohelicidae > Oreohelix > Oreohelix idahoensis. The sequence goes on along the minus strand of JAMPIV010007372.1, from coordinate 151,275 downwards.
TCTATTTCTGTGTTGAATTTAAAATAATTAGACCAGAAGTATTTGTTTAATAAAGTACCACAGTACTGTACTATTAGGCAGTGTAACTGAGCCTTCTTTACAACACATTCTTTCTGCAACACTCTATTTACATCATATTGCCATACTATTTATGCAATTATGTATTTATGTTTAAATATTTATATGTGATATTTGTTTGTATCCAGCGGGTTGTTGTTTTGGTTGGGCGGTGTCACACAGCAGAGTATCCCACGTAATAGAGGGTCTGATGTGTGCGTTTCTATAGGTGCAATTTTCTTGATTGAAAATTTGCTGCGACAGCTGTTGCTATTAGTGTTAGCTGTGAAGACTGTACTCATTGTTGTTTTTGTAATATTCCTCTGTTCTTTAGTTTGTTTTGATTTGTTTGTAATTTGTTGGTCTACCCTATTCTATCTTTCAGTTCTATTCTCAATTTATATTTATATACTGTGGCGTTATTTGTATTTGTTATCCTCTTGCGGTTTATCTTTTATTGTTTTCCCATTTCATTTATTTCATTTCCGCAAATGTTTTCATGTTCTCCTGTATAACTGTTTTGTTTTGTGCCTGATCGACATACACTATTTAAAATATAGTTGATCATATAAATTGATGTACAAGAATCAACTGATAGTTAATTGCTATTACTAAAGGTACACAGTTGATGATATAAAACACTATTTCTGGTGCACTGCACTTATATTATAGAGTGAACCAGCAACTTATAGCTGTTATTATATAAGGATTTATACAAGACCTTTGTAAGGCTTGTTTCCCACAGTGATTGGGATAGTTAAGTACTATTTTCCACAGGTTACAAAGTTATCATACAAGGTCTTTGATTAAGACTAAGAAAGTGAATTTATTTACTTTTGCAAATTACTGATCTTATTAGACAAGATGTCTACTTTAGATTATTTTATCACACAAGGCAAGATTCTTGATAAGACTGGTCATCAATTAGAAGAATGGGCAGTTGCTCAATATGACAAAGCATTAGCTGCAGAAGAGAGAAAAGCATTGATTGAAGAAAAGAAATTAGCAGCTGAGGAGAAAAGATTAGAAGCTGAGGAAAAAAAATTACAAAGAGAGTATGAACAAAAGAAATTGCAGATACATACTGATGAAAAAAGATTCCAGATGGAAATGGAAAAAGAGAAAAGAAAGGATGAAGCTGCTGCAGAAGAGAGAAAATTACAAGCTGAAGCTCAAGAGAAAAAAGCAATAAGAGAACATGAACACCAAAAAGAACTTTTAGCATTTGAGTTAGAAAAGTTAAAGTTAACAAACATAAGTGATGGTAATCAAGCATCTGGTGGTAATGGTAAACCCTTTACTTACAAGGTCAAGGTACCAGCGTTCAACCCTTCCAGTGATGACATAACATTCTGGCTAAATAGATTTGAACGCTCGTGTCGAGCCCATAATGTGGACAAATCACAATATGCTAACCAGTTATCAGAAAATCTGAAAGGTGATTCTCTGACTAGTTTAAGTTTGGTTGAAGAGGCTGACAAAGATAACTATGATGTTATTAGGGCAGCCTTATTAAAGAAGTATCAGTTGTCTGAAGAGGGTTATCGGAAGTTGTTTAAGACAATGGTGCCTGAGGCAGGTGTAGAATTCTCAGAATTCATTGCAAGGACACGTCTTACATTTGATCGTTGGATTGAGCTATCCAAAACAGAAAAGACTTATGAAGCCCTTATGGACTTGATACTCAGAGACAAGATTATGTCAAGTATAAATAAACCTTTCCTCGAATTCTTACATGAGCGTAAACCTAAGTCTCTAAAAGAAATGGAACAGTATTGTACCCAATACGTCACTGCACATCCGGACGTAGCTATTAGCAACAATAAGGTTAAAGAAGGTATGCCAGTTGCTTCTGCAACACCATACAACCCTAATCACTCTCACAAATTCCAAGGACCTCAAAATAAGTTTAATAAAAAAAGGTAACTATTACAGTTATCAGAACCAAGGTAACCAATCATTTCAGGGTTCTTCTTCGAATACCTGGAGAAGAGCTGACAGCCCTCGATTCAGGGGTGGTCATAATTACAGGAACTTTCGCAAAGGAAGTCATTCTAGAAACTATCCAAGTTTTCCTTCATGGAGACAACAAGATCATAATTACAGAGATACTCATTATAATGAATATGATGATAGTAACCAAAGGAGCTATGATTCAAACCCGAGTAGAGGTTATAATAGTGGAAACAATGATAAGTACAGAGGCAATAATAACAGAGGTAGAGCACAATTCAAAAAACATAAAGCTCATTACCAGGCGAACTCTGCACAGCAAGAGTCCCACGAAGCCTATAAACAAAATAAAGATAATGATGACTCTAATAATATGGCATGTGCCGCTTTTGATTTTGGGAGAGCATCTCAGTGCCCCCAATGCAAAACATTATTTGAGCCAACCACAGTGTCTACTTTAAGCTGTGGGCATCCTCTTCCCGCTCTTCCTGCGTCAATCGCGCATGATGGGAGAGGTTCTCTTGTCTTACACAAAGGTTTAGTAAATGACAATCCAGTCTCAGTACTTTTTGATTCTGGATGCACAACTATTGGGGTTAGGCAGTCACTCATAGATCCTTCTCATTCTACAGGCAAAGTAGTCAAATGCGTAACATTTGGCGGCACCATAGAGAAATACTCTACCGCTATCATTAGGATTGCTACTCCTTTCTTCACAGGAGATGTACACGCATGTCTTTTGCCGAATCCGATCGCTGATCTTATCATCGGTCGCATTCACGGAGTCAAAGAATGCACTCCGGAGCAAATTTCCGTTGGGAAAATCAAAATATGCAATCTGCTAATGCGGTAGTCACTAGAGCTCAAGCTCTCAATATGCCTGAAACTTCATCTGTTGAAGATAATGAAGTGCATAACCAAGATGATCCCTTGGTAATTTCTCGTGACTCGTTTATAAAACAACAAGAAGAAGATCCGACTCTTAAGAAATTCTTCACTCTTGTAACGAAAGGTGATCCGAATAAAGATTCAAATTGTAAATCTTGGATTACAATGAAGAATGGCGTACTTGTACGTATGGTGCAAGACTCCACTAAGTCAAGTCATTCTCAGATTCTTGTACCCAAGAATTTGAGAGTTAAGATCTTACAACATGCACACGACTCTCAGTGTGCTGGTCACATGGGTTTTTCCCGTACAAAGTCAAGAGTTCTTGCGGCTTTCTTTTGGCCTTTTGTGAACAAGGACATACGGATCTATTGTCGATCCTGTAAAGTATGTCAAGAAGTCAAATCCAAAGGTCCTCGTCATGCTGCGCCTATTCAGGCTGCAGATATTCCTATTCGTCCATTCCAGAAAATGGCGATAGACATCATTGGTCCATTCAAGATCAAATCTGCTAGAGGACATCAGTTTATCTTAACGTGTGTAGACATGTGCACACGTTGGCCAGAGGCTATCCCTCTAAAGAGCATTACTACCGCTGACATTGCAGATGCTCTTTGGCTTATATTTTCTCGGCTGGGATTCCCCGGAGAAATATTATCAGATCATGGCACCCAACTGATATCGGATACCATGTCTCAAGTAATGTCTACTCTACAGATAGAGAGATCTTTGAGTAGCATCTATCATCCTATGTCCAATGGGATGGTCGAGCGACTAAATAGAACACTTAAGAACTTATTAGGGAAGATAACTGAGGATCATCCTCAAGATTGGGATAGGGTTTTACCCGCGGCCCTCTTCGCGTATAGAGAGGTCCCCAATGAACATACAGGGTTTTCTCCCTTTGAACTTGTCTTTGGCGCGCGACCGCGCGGCCCAATGTCTTTGCTGCATGATCTTATAACAGCTGACAATATTGACGATGACACAAAATCTTCTTACGAGTATGTCATCGCGCTGAGACAAAAGATTATCGAAGCATGCAAATTGGCAACGTCCTCTTCTGAATTTGCTAAGCAGAAGGCAAGACAATTTGCTAATAAGAAGAGAACTTTACGACAACTTTGTCCTGGTGACAAAGCATTTGTTTTGCTACCTTGTCGTGAAAATAGACTCCTTATTAGTTGGAAAGGTCCGTACGATATAATATCGAAAATTTCAGATGTTGACTACATCGTCGATATCAACGGGAAGCATAAAACCTTCCACATCAATATGCTTACGGAGTTCCATGAACGTCCTGACTATCTACAGCCTATTTTCCAGGCAACGGACGATTCTCATGTCAAACATGGTCATTACTCATCACTGTCTGTAATACAGGATGAGGAAACAAGTTTTTCGGATGTTAATCTTCCGCTTCCAATGATCCCACTTCATTCTAGTGAATCATGGAAAGACGTTACTGTTTCTCCTGATTTGTCTCTAGGAGAACGGCGACAAGTTTCGTCTATGTTACAAACATTTCAGGATGTCCTCACTGACATCCCTGGACAAACTCATGTCATTGAGCATGACATTGTTCTAACTGAACATACTCCAATTAGGGTTAGACCTTATCCTATCCCTATACATTTCCAAACACAGGTTGAAAAGGAGTTGGATGAAATGATAGATTTACAAATAATCGAACCATCCACTTCTGCATATTCTTCGCCGATGGTTATTGTTCGAAAAAAAGACAATAACATACGTCTTTGCGTTGACTATCGCAAATTGAATCAAGTTACGAAGTTCGATGCTGAACCTATGCCTTTACTAGAAGAGTTACTTACTCGTCTTTCTAAATCGCATTTTTTCACTAAACTTGATTTGTCTAAAGGATATTGGCAAGTTCCATTATCCGAACGCGCCAAACCTCTTACCGCTTTCTCTACTCCCAGAGGCCTTTTCCAATGGAATTTTATGCCTTTCGGCCTTATGAACGCACCAGCTACATTTGTACGCATGATGCGTCGAATCCTATCGTATCGGTCAGATGTCATTGCTTATCTAGACGACATCTGTCTTTTCAGCGATACTTGGGAAGATCACTATTCAGGGTTAGTTGAATTATTATCAACTCTGCGTGAGTATAACCTGACAGCAAAACCATCTAAAGCTTGTATTGGCTTTAGCGAAATTGCTTTCTTAGGCCATCGAGTAGGTCACGGTTTCTTGAAGACAGAAGACCATAATATCACTAAGATACTTAACATCTCTATCCCTAGGACTAAAAAGCAAGTGCGAAGTCTTTTAGGTCTCATACAATTTTATGGACGTTTCATTCCGAATCTGTCCTCTATCATGGCACCTCTCTCTACACTATTAAAGAAAGGGTCGCCTAACATGGTTCACTGGTCTCATGAATGCCAATCTTCACTAGAGAAGATCAAAACTATGTTTTCATCACCACCTATTTTAGTGTTACCTACAACAGATAAGACATTTGTTCTTCGTAGTGACGCTTCATCCACTGGGATTGGAGCGGCACTAATGCAAGAGTACTCTGGAACTCTGCATCCTGTAATGTATATATCCAGAAAACTTAATGCTGCGGAAAGGAATTACTCGGTTTTAGACCGTGAATTATTGGCAATGGTTTGGTCAATTCTCAAACTCCAAAGATTCCTTCTGGGCGCGCATTTCGTGGTGGAAACTGACCAAAAAGCTCTTACGGCTATCCAAAGTAAGAACTTGAAGAGCTCGAGATCAACTCGATACGCAATCGCTCTTCAACATTTTCATTTTTCGGTACGAGCTATCCGTGGTTCAGAAAATGTGATGGCGGACATTCTGTCCAGATGCCCACATGATGCCACTTAACTGTTAAATATTGGATCTTTTTAATATGTATAACTTTACAACAGTTATTTTTTGTTTCTTTACTAAGATACACATTTGTAATTTAATAATAGAATGATGGTATCGCTACTTAGCGGTTTATTGATGTTTATTCACCGCTGTTCTTTGATGATTGTTTCTTCATAAATCATAAATTTAAGATTATAGTGTGAATTTTTGGTATGCATTGTATAATTACCAGAATTGTATTATACGTACATCACACCTTCCTGGAAACATTTATTCGTAGAGAAACAATTTCTCTCAGATTTTGAGATATATATTCTCACCGGTCATATTAGGAATTATAGTTATTCCTGATATTTGCATCTGCGCAGTATTCTTGCGTTTTGAGCCTATTGTATGGTGCTCCTAGATGTATTTAAAAAAAAAAAAATTTTATTTTTTTTTTTCCCGGGAGGTGTGGTAAGACTGTAAAGGGCAATTTTTACTATCTTGCAATATAATACATTTATATACTTATTATGTTCGCAAATATTTGGTAATCAAAGTATTTCCTTTTTAAGTGCTTAAGGAGAAGTCATTTTTGAGTTACTTCCCTTGAAAGTAGTTCCGTCATCTTCGATCGGACTCCGCGGACGAGTCTAGGCCTACTGCGATTTATTCTTTGGCTGGGTAGGAATAGATTGTTCTTGCTTCAGTATATCTATGGCCTGAATTTATACGTAGTGTTTGTATGAGTAGGACGAGTCTGTCTTATATATGGATATCTTTACATTTCTAAGTCGAACTATGTTGGTTGTCGCTAGAAAAGGTAAAAGGCTATGCAGCGGAAGTATCGCTAGCAAGGGGTGTGATTCATGGCTGTCATCCTGTCTGGATGCAGAATTTTGTGGTAGCCGGCCTATCGCCGAAAAAGTGATCTATATGTGGATGGGGAAAAGTGATAGTCATTTAGACATGTTGTATGTACTTTACCCCAGTGTTTATTCTCTTTTGCCAAGGAATGGCAAAGTTATATTTCGCATAGAAAGGTAAAACCACAATTTATTATGAACTTGGGCTTCGCCATCGTTGTCGATAAACAGATGCACAGTGGTACTTTTGAAAAGAATATTTATTCAAAGGAAGACGACATTCCTATGTATCAGCACTAGATTATATGATATTATTCAATTACTTCTATGATAGAAGTCATGAAGAAATGAGGACATTTAACGAATGACCAATTTTGGTCTGGGTCCTATAGTGAGTGAAACTCACGAGAGAAGAACAGCCATGTTGAAATTCTTATACTTTGTATTTATCGAGTGAGAAAAAGGGATGCCTGTACTATCGCTCGATGAACCAAGAGATCACTGCTACATGTGAGAACCCATGTCTGGGATTCCTATATCTTTATGGAAAATATATATATTGAACTTTACGTGAAGGGATATTCACTAGACGAGGTTAGGTCTAGGAGCCTTCCTATATATTGGTTATGGTCTGACGTGCCCAGTCAGTAAAGCCAGATGATTTACATGATGGAACTCTGAATGCTTATTTACGAATGCTCCATTATGATATTTGCCAAGCATGAATGCTAACTTAAGATGATATTCCTGTGATCAACATTATGCTGTCTATGTCGACATTTGTTCCTGTAACCATACACGTACTGTCCAAGTGTGCGTCCCATTAAATGTTATAAAAAGACCACCGTAGTTCCAGTACTTCTTGAATTCGAACAGTGTGAGTATGAGTGATGTACTATCAACCTGTCAATTCTATCGAATCATTCTACCATTCGCGTTCTGACATTCACATACACACTCATTGTTTACACTCACATTCTTGTCGGAGCCTCATCACGTTCAGGACAAGATGACCTGTATGACCAAAACTGTGCTGGGTTTAATGAGTTGACAATCGTTACACTTTACTACACCAGTCCCAACATCTACATTTATCAACTGGTGGACATTCACGTCATTTAACAAATAAAGCGTGATTCAGCAACTAGTAGCCAGTATGAGTAAACAACTAAACAGAGTATTAACAGTAAGTCGTCAATATTGGGATGTGGTTCACTGTCAGCTATGGTCTGAGCATTTAGCTTCCTATAGTCAACGCATAAGCAAATGTTGTTGTCCTTCTTTCGGACAATGACTAAAGGTGACGAAAATGGTGAGGTACTAGTCTCGATAATACCTAACGACAACATCTGCTCAAGTTCCTGAGTCGTTTTGCTGATAAAGTGTAGTGGGACAGAATAGGGATGTACACGAATTGGTGTATCATCTTTAAGAGTAATGTCGTGAGTAATCACTGATGTGCGACCAGGTACGTCTGTCAGCACATCTGGAAATGATTGTAAGGGATCAACAATCTGGTGATGCTGTTGCGGTGTAACCGACGAAGAGATGGTTACATCCCGCCAAGATTCCATAGGTGGTAATACCGGTACAGGTAAGGGCATCTGTACCTCATATATGTACGAATAGATTACTAGGGAAGAAAGAAAAAAAATGATGATGACTGACTATGCTGAGTCATCAAAGATGTGACGAACAGTGTTACCGAAACCTGTTATCTGCGTGACGCAGAATCAGATACTAATTTCAATCTCAAAGAACGGTGGTGAAAATAAACACCATTGTCAAGCTCGATAACCATTCGAGCATCTCTATTGTTACGAAATGTAACCAGAGCTTTACCATATCTGTTATTGGTAGGTGGTAACAGACGCACGAACCTAACGTCTGCCGTGTACTTAAAGAAATTACTAAGTGCCTGCCATGTAACGTCGTGTGGCAGATTGCGCACTAATGTTGATAGTCCATCACGGGTGATGAAGACAACTCTGTTCATCCAATTATTTAGGAATATGATAGGTTAGTCTATGGGTACGAAGGTGACTGATGAGCCCGATGCGGGCCTGGAAAGATCTCGGACAGTGTGGGCAGGGAATGTTTGCTTCATGTGAAGGTTTTATTACACGGTCCTTTCTAGCTTGTCTCCGCTGTTCCGCTGCTGCTTTTCTGGATGATTCGCATGCCGCTGCACCTTTACGAAGAGATGTGCGCCAAGCAGTTCGGTCTTGCGCAGCAGCTTCCCATGTGTCAGGGTTTATGTCAAAGGTTTTCAATGACGTCTTTAACGTGTCTTTTAAGCGCTTCTTTTGGCCACCATGGGAGCGTTTACTCTTCTGTATCTCACCATAAAAGAGTATCTTTGGCAGTCGATGGTCTGGCATGCGGACTACATGACCTGCCCAGCGAATCTGTGACTGCATCAGAATAGTATCAATACTAGGGATACCAGCTCTGTCAAGAACGGCGGTATCCGGGATCTTGTCTTGCCATTTGATGTTCATTATCTTCCCGAGACAGACTGTATGGAAGTGGTTTAGCTTCTTTACGTGGCGTCTGTATACAGTCCATGTTTCACTTGCATATAGTAGCACTGGAAGCACCGCAGCTCTGTACACCTTCAGCTTTGTCTGTAGACTAATGCCACTTCGATGCCAAACGTTGGTGTATAATCTGCCAAATGTGCTGCTGGCTTTGGAGATCCTGGTGTTCACCTCATCATCAATGACAATGTTCTGGAATAGTGTGCTACCAAGGTATGTGAATCTGTTCACAACATTCAGTTTCTCACCATTAACCTTGATGATTGGCTCAGTATAAACTGTGCCAGGAGCTGGTTGGTACACGATTTCTGTTTTCTTCGTGTTGATGGTAAGCCCAAAGTTGGCGCAGGATTCGGAGAATCTATCCACACTATGCTGCAGATCAGCCTCTGTGGGCACAATCATCAGCAAACAGAAGATCTCTGATGGTGTGTGATTTGACCTTGGTTTTTGCTTGAAGCCTCCTAAGGTTAAACAATTTTCCATCAATACGATAACTAATGTCGATTCCTGTGTCCCCGTCTCTAAAAGCATCAGTCAGCATAGCAGAAAACATGATACTGAACAGAGTCGGTGCAAGTACGCACCCTTGTTTAACTCCATTTGAGACGGGGAAAGGCTCTGATAGCTCACCGTTTTCCTGAACTCTAGCCTGCATTCCATCATGCAGTTGCTGCACTATTGTGATAAATTTCTTTGGGCAGCCATATTTTGCCATGATCTTCCATAGACCCTCTCTACTGACCGTGTCGAACGCCTTTGTCAAGTCGATGAACGCTGTGTACAGGTCACAGTGCTGTTCTTGGCATTTTTCTTGTAGCTGTCTTGCAGCGAACACCATATCTGTGGTTCCACGTTCTTTCCGGAATCCACACTGACTTTCAGGTAAAAGACCTTTGTCAAGATGAGCCGTAAGGCGATTCAAAAGGATTCTGGCGAATATCTTCCCAGCGATTGATAAAAGAGAGATGCCTCGATGATTGTTACAGTCTTGGCGATTACCTTTACGTTTATATAGATGTATAATTGACGCATCTTTGAGATCGTGTGGGATGGTTTCACTCTGCCACATTTGCTGGAAGATCATGTGAAGTTTCTCTATCAGAACTGCACCGCCATCTTTATAAACCTCAACAGGAATTGAATCGGAGCCGGGGGCCTTTCCACTAGACAGTTGACGAATCGCTTTCTTAGTTTCCTCCAGAGTTGGTACATCATCTAATGCTTCATTTATAGGAATTTGGGGCAGGCGGATGATGGCTTCGTCGTTAATAGATGATGGCTGGTTCAGAATATTATTAAAATGTTCAGCCCAGCGTTGGAGCATTTTTTCCTTGTCTGTAATTAGTGTTTTTCCATCTGCATTAAGGAGGGGAAATGATCCTGATGATGTTGGACCATAGACCGCTTTGAGTGCAAGGTAAAAATTTTTCAAGTCATGGCTGTCAGCAAAGCCTTGGAGCTCATCTGCTTTATTACTCAGCCATGAATCCCGCATCTGGCGTAGTTTATGTTGGACGATTCTACGCATGTTGTTGAAAGCGTCTTTCTTGGATGTAGATTCTGTATCATTTAAATATGCTTTATGGAGATGGTGTTTCTCAGCCAACATCTGCTTTATATCATCTGAGTTCTCATCAAACCAGTCATTTTGTTTCTTGATGGAAGGACCCAGGACCTCTGTAGCAGTGTTGTAGATCTGCTCACTTAGGGCTGCCCAATTTGTTTCCACACTTTGGCCGTCTAGCGAGATAGATTTGAGACGGTCTTCTAAGGTGTCAGTAAATGACTGTTTGATTTTTGTCTTCTTTAGTTTGGTGACATCCAGCCTCTTTTGAGTTTTCTTCCCCTGAGGGCGCCTGGCTGGTTGGATACAAATTTTAAGTTTAGATACAATGAGGCGATGATCAGTCCAACATTCGGCACCACACATGGACTTGGTCACCCGGACATCTTGCCTGTCCTTCTTCCTAACAATTACATAGTCAATTAAGTGCCAATGCTTTGAGCGAGGGTGCATCCAGGAGGTCCTGTTGCGGGTAGGAAGTCGAAAAATGGTGTTAGTGACAAGGAGGTCATGTTCTGCGCAAGTCTGGAGGAGAAGAAGTCCATTGCTGTTACAGCGACCCACGCCGTACCTTCCAATAGTGCCATTCCAGGAGATGTTATCTGAGCCTACTCTTGCATTAAAGTCACCAAGAATGATGAGCTTATCTGCTTTAGAAACTGATGCAATGACTGCATGTAGTTCTTCGTAAAACTTATCTTTGACGTCATGCTGGTTTGTCATAGTTGGTGCATACGCGCTAATGATGGTGGCATGTTTTCTTCCATAGAACAGGGGGATCTTGACCGTCATCAGTCGGTCATTTATTCCCTTTGGGGGCCCCGCTAACTTGCTGACAATTGCTGTTTTGATTGCAAATCCAACCCCTGCTTCTCGTCTTTCTTCAGTTCCTCTTCCGCTCCAAAAGAATGTATAACCTGCACCTTTTTCGCAAAGTTGGCCCTCACCTGCAAGTCGAGTTTCATTCAGTTCTGCTATGTCAATGTTGTACCTGGCCAGTTCTCTCCCAATCAGGGCAGTTCGTCTCTCAGGTCTGTTTGCTTTAAAGTCTTTATCAAGGAGAGTGCGCACATTCCATGCGCCTAGAATGCGGGGAAAAAATCTGTCCTTTCTTTTTCTTATATGTCGCCCGCCGAAGTAGGGTACCCACCAACCGCGGTAAGCTGGTTAGGTAATGGTGGAGCCGGAAATGTTTAGGGCACCTTTTCTAGCCCCTTCCTCATGCCATGGAGGTGAGCAGTGCTTTCCTAAAGAGGGCTGCTCAGTCACTCAGGGGGCTGCCGAATCCCACTGCTGCTCCGATCAGTGGAAGACGACCATATGGCCTGAGCCGCCTGTGTGTAGGTCTGCAACTACGACTGCCAGCGTACCCACGCCTGCCGCTTCGCCGCTCGCCACAGGACTTGTTGTGAGTGGATGGATGAATGGATGAATGGATGAAAGAGTGACTTGCGCGGTGATTTGGATTAAAGTGAGGAAGAGTTGCTCAATTCGTCGACCTCACTCTCTCGCCTGGGTCCATCTCAATCCAGTGGCAAGACAAGTCAAGACGACTGGAGATGAAGTCAGGTGCAGTGGATGACCAGGGCTTTTTACGTGCCTCGCCGTGCTCCTTACGCTCCACAGCGCGTTGCTGGTAATCGCCGTCATGCCCGTTGAACCAACAGGTGGTTTCTTCCGCGCAGTGTATCGAATCCAGTCTTCGCATGCATGGGTAGGCAGACCATAACTCACCGAAGGTTTATAACCATTCGGCTACCCTCACCTAGTTTAGCCGGCCTGTCAAAGCCGTTGCCCGGGGGGTGGCCGCTGTCGCATGCTGACAGCTACGAGGAGCCACTAATACGGTGCGAGAATATGCACCCTTCTCCTTACTCTTAACTCCACCTATATGTTTCAACATCTTACTCTTCTTAGTACGATCTTTTACACCGTTGACAGTGTTAACAGTTTTATTACGATCAAGTATAATATGATCCTGTCGCCAGCATTTATTTTCAGAATTGGCAGTAATATTCTGCCGAAGAAAAGTATAACTCCCTCGGAATGATCTTCTACCTGCCACTGGGTGTGTAGACACATTAGTATCACTCTTAGTGCTGACTACTTGTCGTAAAATAGGCTTATTATTATTTTGATGGAGAGTCTCACTATATTCCTCTTTTTCAAAAATAGTACCAAGACTAAAATTAGAAACTGCTGTGCCACATGTATTCATATTCTTGGCACGAAATGTAGCCATTGCAATGACGGCGTTAGCATTGCCATAAAATTGCAAATGTTTCATTTCCCATTCCATAATTTCTTCTGGTGTGCAATCCTTACTGCCATGGATGCGTCCCAACATAAGATCTGCAATTGGATTTTTCAACATGCATACCTTCACATTTCCTGAAAAGAAGGGTGTATTAATATGACCTATCGCAGTGGGGTAATGTTCAATTGTCCCACCAAACGTCATGCATCTGACGTATTCCCCTGTTGCACAACTTGGATGAATCAGTGACTGTCGAACTCCAATCGTTGTGGATCCGGAATCTCTCAAAACAGAGACGATAGATCCATTTACATCTGTTAAATATAAGAGAGCCTGTTCCATCGTTGGCTGCAAGACCTACCTCTGGTAGAATATGTCCGCAGTTCAATACTGTCTCCTTTGCTTTCTGAAAAACAAGATTACATTCTGGGCAACTATTTGCCACGTTATAATTCATTGCATAACATGTGGAAGAAGACTGTATTACTTTATTGTTTTGTGGAACGTCTGGGGTTGTATGATTCGTAATTGCTGCCCCTGCATTATGATTATAATGAGACGATCTACGAGACTGAGATCGATGACGAGAATGATCATTAGAATTATCCCGTTGTCCCCTGTAGTAACTGTTATCTCGATGTCTCGAGCCATGATTATTGTTATTCCAGTTGTTAGTAGTGTTATAGTTATATGATCGATTATGATTTGCGTTATGTTGACCATTATTGTATCTCGACTGAGGTGAATAATTTCTATTATGTGGTCTACCTCTATTAAAGTCACTCTTATTGTTGAAATTATTATGTCCCTTATGAAAATTAACATTATAATTTCCTTTGAAGCGACTTCTATCTACGCTGTGTGTTCTTGGTTTGTCATGACTGTGGTATGACATATTAGAGGCCACAGGTAGAGGTTCCCTTATTAGCGAGTTAGAAATGCTCGCATTCGGATGAGCAGTGCAATAGTTTATTGAAATTTTTTCTAATTCATCAATAGTAGATGGTTTTCGTTCTTGCAAATAGGCAAAGAACGGTGGGCTGACAGAGGATAACACTTTCTCCCTCAGTAACAAATCGACTAACTTGTCGTATGATTTGTTGACACCTGCCAGTTCCACCCATCTGTTAAAGGTATTGCGCATGTTCGCAATAAAACATGTAAAGTCTTTATTAGAATCTGGTAGAATACTTTTAAAACGTAATCTGCAACCCTCTTCGTCGAAATGGAAACGACGTAATAATAAGGCTTTAATGGCGTCATAGTCACCAGCTATTGTTGGGTCAACATTCTGAACTGCACTTAATGGTTCCCCGTCCAATAATTCACTAAGTTTTAAAGCCCATGCATGTTTTGGTAAGTTATTTGTTGTGCATACCTGTTCAAAACGTGCTAGGTACGATGAACGGTCGTCGAGGTTCAATTTGAAAGGTGGTAATTTAAAGTTGTAATAAGGTTTGTTTTGGTTGGATGAAGATCCAGTTTGAGCATTTTCATTCTGGCTAGCAGCAGCACTTTGTGCCTGAAATCTTGCAGTGTCCAACTTCTTCTTCTTCCTCCTTGATCCATAACCGCCAACCGTCAAAGCAGTCAGCGGCCATCACGCCTGGTGGCGTCTTGTAGGGCAGCAACAAATTGATTCCACTTTGCTCGGTCGGCGGCCATCCTTCGTACAGTGCCCCAACTGTGGTTCATTCTTTGCATCTCAGCTTCCACAGTTCTCCGCCAAGTTGTTTTTGGTCGGCCTCTCTTTCGCTTTCCCTCGGGGATCCATAGCATAGCTGTTCTTGTGATGGTATCAGGGTCCCTTCTGAGGACATGGCCAACCCAACTCCAGCGTCTGCCAGCTATGATGGTGTGCATGTCCTCCTGGTTACTCCGAATAAGTAGTTCTTGATTGCTGATGGTGTTTGGCCAAAAGATTCGGAGAATTTTCCTTAGGCAGATTGTGTGGAAGGAGGACAGTTTCGACATTTCCTTCTCTGTTACTCTCCAACATTCCGCACCATAGAGAAGCTCAGAAAGTACACAGCTCTCATACAGTCTTAATTTAGTGTTTGTGCTGTACTGGGAAGACTTCCAAATGTTGTTGAGAACAGCAAAGGCTGTTCTCGCTTTATTCATTCTGTTGTTAATGTCCTTGCTTGTTCCGCCGTCAGGTGTTACTATGCTTCCTAGGTAAGTAAATGTGTCTGTCTGTTCTAACTTCTGGTTTCTTACTGTTATTGGCTCAGGATTGCCCACATTTAATGTCATGACCTCTGTCTTCTTCAGATTGATGTTCAGGCACACCTGCTGGCCATACTTATTCAGTCTATCGGTTTTGTCTTGAATGTGTTGGTGTGAATGCGCGAGTAGTGCAGTCATCTGCATATTCCAAATCTTCCAGTGTAGAAAACGTTGTCCATCTAATTCCTCTTGGACTGCCCTCTGTTGTCTGGCGCATCACCCAATCTATGACTGTCAAAAATAATGTTGTTGATAAGGGGCATCCCTGTCGTACTCCTGTTTTCACTTCGAAAGTTACATTACTCGATCCAACACTGCACGTAAAGTTAGAATAGAGGCTTTTTATAATGGAAACAATGCGGCTGGGAATTCCATAGGCCCTCAGAATTTTCCATAGGCTGTCCCTGTGTATGCTGTCGAAAGCCTTTTCAAAATCAACAAAGTTAATGTACAGCTGTCTCTGCCATTTTGAGCACTGCTCTATAATGTTCCTGAGGGTAAATATATGATCTGCACATCTTCTGTTCTTTCTGAAGCCCGCTTGTTCTTTCCTCAGTTTATGATCAACTGCTTTTGAAATTCTCTGGATGATTATCCTGCCTAGTATTTTGCTGGGAACTGAGAGGAGGGTAATTCCTCTCCAGTTGTTGCAGTCTGCAAGGTCGCCCTTCTTGGGCAATTTGACAATTATTCCTTTACTCCACTCTGTTGGTGTTGTCTCAGTTTCCCAGACTTGTGCAAATAGTGGTTCTAATAGTTCTGCTGCTAGTTCAGGGTCTGTCTTGAATAGCTCAGCATTCAGATTGTCGTGACCAGGCGCTTTTCCATTTTTTAGCCCTTTGATAGCTGTGATAATTTCTTCTTTTCGTGGAATGTCTGTATTTACGTCTAAGTCCCTTTCAGCCTCAGGAACATTCAGCTGAGTCTCTGGTGGTTCCTTATTCAGTGTTTCTCTGAAGTGCTCTGCCCATCTTGTTTCCTGCCCCTGTGCTGTGGTGATGAGATTTCCTTGCTTGTCTCTTACTAACGTTATGTTGTTTGCACCTCGTTTTCCACTGATAGCTTTAGTTATTTTATAAACTGTGCTTTGTTCATTTCTCAGTGCTGCCTCTTCTGCCTGTCTTGCAAGGTCATCCAGAAATGTCCTTTTGTCAGCACGGGTTTGACGTTTTACTTCCTTGTCCAGCTGACTGTACTGTTCACTATATATTGCCTTTAACCTGGGAGACTTAGCTTCTGTTTTCTTCCTTTTCATTTCCTTTCTCTTCGCTATGGTGTTTAGCGTTTCTGGTGTTATCCAGTCTTGGCTCTTTCTTTCCTGGAATCCCAAGCATGACTTGCTGCTTTCTTTGTATATTGTTGAGATGGTGTTGAATTTCTGGTCCACATCTTCGGTCTCTGTTCTTTCCTGGCTTTTGGTAATCAGATATCGTCTCTTTACGTCGACCATGAACGCTTTTCTGGTGAGGGGGTCCTTAAGTTTCGTGATGTTATATCTTTTCTGTTTGACTGCAACTGGTCCAGCAGCTCTGAGTTTCACCTTCAGTCTTGCTACTACTAGGTGATGATCACTTCCCACATCTGCGCCTCTTCTTACTTTCACGTCTTGTAGTGCATGTCTCCATCTGCCATTGATCATTATGTGATCTATCTGGTTTTTGTCTCGTCCGTTTGGTGATTCCCATGTTAACTTGTGCACTTCTTTGTGTTGAAAAAGTGTTCCTCCAATGACCAGGTTGTTAATACTGCAGAAGCTTATTAATTTGTCCCCATTTTCATTTACTGTTCCACTGCCGCATTTCCCCATTACTCTTTCGTTATAATTATTATGTGTTCCAATTTTCGCATTTAGGTCTCCCATTACTATAATAAGATCGTACCTGGGTACAGTTTCCATTTCCTTCTGTACCTGTTGATAGAACTCATCCTTGAGCTCTTCATCGCTGTCGTTTGTTGGTGCATAGCATTGTATAATTGTGGTGTTGGTGAATCTCCCTCTCAGTCTTGCTCTTATTAGTCTGTTGTTAATGGGTTTCCATTCCAGTAGAGACCTTTCCATTCCTTTATTAAGGATAATGGCTACACCTTCGTTGTGCTGACCGTCCTCTCTACCAGGATAAAGTACTGTTTCCCCTGTAGCTGTTTTTATTCTCCCCATCCCTGTCCATCTGCTCTCGCTTATTCCCAAGATATGTAGTTTGTAATTCCTCATCTCTGCTGTGATCTGTCTCAGCTTTCCTGCCTCATTCATAGTTCTGACATTCCAAAAACCAATTCTGGTTTCGTGTTTTGCGGTCTGGGCATCCGTTTTCATGCCAGTGGCTTCCTTTCGGCTTTCACCACTGTCAGTCATACGAGCCTGAGACTCCGGATGTCCGTCCCGCATCAAAGTATTTTCATTTATTGCTGTTTCCGTAACGTGTGCGATTTTTTACACAGACAGGGGTGTCGGCCCTGTGCTAAAACCCCCAACCTGGAGGACCAGGGTACCAGCTTTTGTCTGACCCCTACCCACGCAGACCAGTCCAGCATGGTTGAACCTACCAGAAGTAAAACTCCCACTGGCATAGCTCTGGGGATTTTCAGGGTACACAAGCTGCCATACCGCTACAAGGTATAGGTACCATTGATGGCAGAGTGTCCAACTTAAGACGTTGCAATTCCATTTCTTGTTGCCTTATAATTTCCTCTCGTTTCAATTTATTCTCTTCTTCTTGTCTAAGTTCTTCTTTTTCTCGTCTAGCAATTTCTCTCTGTTCCTCCATTTTTGCTTCATAATTCGCAAGTTCAGTTGTCGCAAATTCCAGGAGTGCATCTCCCTTTTTATTACAATCTTTTCCAATTTTAATGAAATGATCCAAGGTAAGCATTCTTGACGTTAATTTCTGTAAGTAATTACTAATCTATCGTAATCACCAATAGAATTTATGTAATTATTTGTATTTACTCAATGTATGAATACTCAACATAAATAATTATGATATCTTTGTATTGTTATTTGTAAGTTCCACAACTATATAATATTTTGTAACAATATTATATGTATTTACTAATATATATCATAAATAGATAAGCTATTTATTTATTTAAGATGCTGAATTTATATCATGCATATAATATTATCCTACAATAAATATGAGTATTGTCCCTCTATTATTATATTATTCAATCAATTATATGTGCTAAGTCACCAATGTAGTATTATGTCCGTGTATTTTGTACTATATCACATATAGTTTAAAAATTCAACACCTATGCATGGTGTGAATACCAAACAGTTATTTAATAAACTTATCTTAATTCAAAATTTTTATTGTGAGTATAAAGTTATGACTTTATGCCTTAGGCATCATGTATAATGTGCCTTAATAATGCATTGGACCACTACTGCAATATGATGATATCACCTAAGTCATCATTTGATTTAGTAAAAATTTAATCAAATTATTGTATTATTCTATTAATACTAAATTTCTAATATTATTAAATCATTAATATATGAAATGAATAACTAAGACAAATAATAAACTAAAATGTACAGAACATTAGCACATCACAAACTGACATTTTCAGACATAAAATGAATCTATACACTAAGGATTGAACTAAACTTAAATGTACAAGAACATTAGCACCATCTCAAACTGACATTTTCAGACAATCAAGATGAACATGTACTCAAAAATCAGTGACGTAACAATGGACTCATGACGGTTATACAAAATCTATGAAATAAGTGATAGAAAAGATTAGAATTGACGAGATAGATTACGAACATTATCACAAAACTGAATAAAAATGAAATTAGTACACACAAAAAATACACCAGTTATTTACAGAAACTGCACAGCTAAACACTTAATATCGAAATCTTGCAATGTCGAGCAGAACAAGTCCCTGGTTAATGTGTTAGGGGGCTCCCGTACAGATTGCAAAGTTTCAATAAACCCTAAGAACGACTGAAATCTCTGGGTCAGCTTTTCGCGACATTCAGAGGTTTCAGCTCCCTCGCCAACCAAACCCGCTAACACATAAAATACAACATAATAGATATACACAAACAACAGTCAACACTGATTTGCAAAAAACAGGCCGGCGAAATAGCAAACATGACATGACGGCGTAAGTCGAACACAATTACTTAGCTTTTTGTCTCGATAAATTTGTGCAGTGCCTGTTTCACCGACAGTATAAAGAGCTCATATTTCATGATGGTGATGGTTGACTCTAGTTATATGGTTAATTGAGCGTTTATAAATTCTTTTCTTGAAAGGCGTTGAAATGTGGCTTCCACTGATACAGACGGTTCATCTTGTTGTCAAGGGCATGTGACGTCATAGGTGTAGATGCAAAAAAAAATGTCCATTTTCGCACGAAGGGAAAATTTTTTTTTCAACTCGGTATTCTTTGATAATTTTGATGATTAGATTATAATTCCACACCACATCATGGCCACCAGCTGATAAGGTTGAGATAAGGGGCTGATAAGGCTGAGCTGGTTCAGTATTTGTTCCATCGCGAATGCGTGCTTTGTTCGGTTATAATCTTCAATGAGGGTCACCGTTATATGGACTCATTATGTGTTGGCTGTCCAAGAAGACATTCGTTCCTTTCGGAGCTTATTATGATATTATAAGTCTTCTCATTGGAAGAGTTCTTCAAGGTAATATTAATCAACATTGTCAATGCAGCCACACATCCGCAACGTATCGACGTAGATAAGTCTTCAAGTTAGAGTCCATGGTTTATTCACAGTTCATACACGAAGACAGTCATACAGGTACAATATTTACATACAGTTAATTAGAATTTACTTGCATATATATTCATATCCGTCCGTGTCATATTGAAATCATGTCGACAGATCATCATGGCTGTACATGTGCTGCTGGGATTCAGACAGCCAGAAATGAGCGCATGATTCTTGACGAAAATAATCAAATTACTTATCGACCATTCTTCCTTAACGTAAGTTAATCACTAACCTTTTGAATTCGCTTGTATATATTATTATCTGGACTGACCCTAAGTCCTGGTATCACTTTACATAAATATGGCTATTAACAAAGCACAATAGTGGAAGGAGGTAAAAACACGACTTCACGGCTTGACGGACAACGTAACAAGGGTCCAGTAACTAAGTCACGAAGCGTGACCTTATCTACGCTAACACGTCATAATTTGACCGTGTATTTCGCGTTCATTAATCCGTGAAGTATAAAAATCAATTTATATTAATTCTATTGACCCCAAAAATGCGCACTGCCAATTCTAGCAGACGATATCAATAAAACTACCGTAACACTATGGAAGTTTTCCATTCATGTCGGAGCCAACCATTTTGGACCTTTCGAAGCATGGATTGTGAGTCTGATACAATAACTGCCTTTGTTAATAAAGTCTCAGACAGCCATCTTAAGGCAGCAGTAACTGCCTCTACCTCTATTCTCATGCTGGAGGTTGTTATCATGTAAGCCCCGCTATGTTCAGCGATGGTTATGCCCTTTACTCTAGCAGAGAAGCCTCACCTTAATTTACTACCACGGATTACAGACCCATCAGTGTACACAATGGCATCATCATCCCCAGCATTAACATTTATAAGCTGGTCAATTTCCAGCTCTGCTGTCCCATTGACCCAAGTTCTGCATTCTCTACCAAAGCTGATGATGACTTGCTAGTAGTTCATCCAGCTCTCATCTGACTTACTCCACTCGTCTCCCTTGAATGTTTTTAACTGCGGTCACCTGTCTAATAGTCTCCTCTGTCTGCGCCATCCATGACATCACCCTCTTAATTCTTGTTGCTTTGATTGTCAGTTATGTTCCCATGCAGGGGATGCCTTTTGTCTGTGGTTACTAGCAAATACGCTTTTACCTGGGCCATCGTATATCTGGATCTAATTGACAGCAATCCAAGCATGTGCCGCATCATCACAATGAGGGTATCTCGCGTACAACCCAAGACTATACGCATCCCTTCGTTGTTAATGCGTTCCGTCGTTCACATTGTGATATTGACAGCATGAGTATTCCCAGGCCATACTCGATTACAGACAAGACCAGCTGATGATACAGGGGAGACAGTAGTCTCTGCTCCAGTTGCGCTGCAGCCATTGTTTTTAAGACTGCCAGACCTCTCTTGCACTTCTGTATGATGTGATCAACATGGTCCTTATATGATAGCCTACGATCAAATGTTACTCCAAGGTATTTCAACTTGTTCTGCCTTTCAATTTTCTGTCCAACGAGAGTAATGTCTGGAAGATCTGCTTTCAATATTGAGTTGTTCAAGGAGCACCAAAGCACACATGCTTTGTTGGGATTAACCTTGGAACTGGTTTCGTCGCACCATTTAGAAACTGCCTCAAGTGTCTCATGTATACTTTTAACCATTTCATGCCTATCTGAACAAGTCATGTAAATGAGCAAGTCATTGGCAAAAGTTAATATTCGTCCCAAACCTGTTGGTTGGATTGCAGCTATTTTTGCTGTATAGATGTTAAACAGCACCGGTGATAATGGAGAACCCTGGAGTAATCCTGGGCAAATGTGCATTGGTTCTGATGTCCATGTTCCCAAGCGAAATACAACTGCTCTCTCATTTAAGACAGCTGCTATCCACCTTGTTAGCCATGGTTTTACACCACATTCCATTACACAGTCTATCAAGGTTGCAAAGTCAACACTGTTGTAAGCATCCTCTAGGTCCATTGCCACAGCCACCGTTTCTTGTTTTTCCTGGAAACCCTCATATACATCGTACGCAAATGTTCCAGTATATATATATATATATATATATATATATATATATATATATATATATATATATATATATATATATATATATATATATATATATATATATATGTCGCGAGAGGTTCAGATGTTATTAAAAATAAGAAGATATCCTGGACATAAAGGTGTATCAGATGATACCAGGATAGTGGCAGATAAGAGTCTGGTATTAGTAGTAATACCCCCTTCTCTGAAGAGAGTAAGGGTGTATAGACACAAAGGTAGGGTCAAGCTATGTAAGTTCCCAGAGAAGATGATGATGATATAGTACTCTGAGTCCCTAACTGCTACCTCTCCTGATCCTCCTCTGTGATTATTGTAGTTAATATTGTTTCTGACTCTGCTAGGGGAAGTTATTTAATTAAAATTTACCAACAGTGAATAAAACTTAACTTAAAGAATTTAAGTAAGTCTGCTGGTAAATATTTACAATTTATTAAAACAGTTTCTCTTTTCTGTTTGGAAAAAACATTAAAATCAAATATTTTACAACATTAAATAACTAAGAACAGTTTAACAAAAATGTCTTTCTCTTGTGTAAGATGTCTATCTCTTGGTAGACAGTCTAACTTGGTTGATCTTTCATTTAAGAATTATTAGGGTTATCTTTACAATATAACTGAGCCACCAAGATAAAAGTATATCATGCAATAGTGCTCACTACCCTCACGTATGCCTGTGAAGCATGGACAGTGTATAGCAGACACGCCAAGAAGCTTAATCATTTCCACATGAGCTGTCTTCGCAGGATACTCAGGATCAAGTGGCATGATAGAGTATAAAATTCTGAGGTCCTCAGCAGAGCACATATCTCAAACATCTACACATTGCTGCAGAGGGCCCAAATAAGATGGGCCGGACATGTTGTTCGCATGCCCGAAAAACGCCTCCCAAAGCAGTTGATGTACAGCGAACTCTCTATGGGTAAGCGAACAGTAGGGGAACAAAAGAAACGCTTCAAAGACACACTGAAAGCATCGTTGAGCAGCTTCAAAATTGATGTCTCCTCCTGGGAGACTATCGCACATGATCGCTCTGCCTGGCGAACAAACGTTACTCAAGGCGCTCGCATTGCAGAACAGAATTTAGCTGATAAGGCAGAAGGCAAGCGTGCTGCAAGAAAAGTCAGAATGCGCAGCAACACTACTATTGACTCTAACCATGTGTGCCCCGTATGTGGCATGGCCTGTAGGGCCAAAATAGGACTAATTAGCCACATGAGATCACGGCACAGAGGTCTCACAATTCAAGTCTGAAGCTGTCGCCATCTTCGCTTGCGATGGGCAACTATTATTATTATTATTAACTGAGCTATATACTGTTATTTGCATCATGAACTGGATGCGGTTATTTGTTTGGTGAACCGGCATACGCTACACAGTTGCCCTGAGAGCAACTTAACTGAGTCACTGCAGATGGCTCCCTCTGATGCTGGAAAAAATCTTCAGATGAGAATGTTCCAACAGTACACACGAAATGGCTGGCACTTTATCATAGACTGGCACTGCATTCGTTGCACTCTCAGTAAGAGAAGCCTCTTCTTATTTGTAGGCTTTAGGTTACAGGATTAAATGATTAAACCTGAAACAAAGTCAAACGCAATCCCTATATTTGTCTATCCATATCCCTCTATGACATAGATGGGGACGATAGACAGTTTCAGATTAGCGTGCTAGCAGATGCACAAAGTATAGTATAGTAGCAACAATCATTTTAATTCAATGTGATCATAATTTTCTTCTATCTTCTTAATCATCATTCGTTTCCCATGATTTGCTTCCATACAATAATTTGGTTGCGAATAAAACTACTAAGTAATAGGTCACATTATACAGTACTACAATCCCTTTCATCTTTCCTTATGTTCCTGGTAGGTTCTCCTTCCATTCAAGAAATACTTCCTCAAATACTTTATCAAACTTACAGTCGTACTTTGGCCATCATTCTCAATATTTTAAATATTTCCGAAGGCGGACTTGCCTCTAACATTACACATGAGCCTGTAAGTTTCATCAGTACACACTGTCCATTCCTAACACATCTTATCGCACAGATGGATTAATCAATATAATTCCACATAAATATATACATAAATATATACATAGATTCGTTCTTACCCTCAGGCACATACAGACTAGCCCTCAATGGTTGATTAAGGTCTGCTAACAAGTGCAGAAGGCAAAAGCTGGCATTAAGATATGCACTGCTTTCCCCCGCTTTCTGTGCTTTCAAATAATAGTGACTAAACCTAGTTCACTAGGCCAGTCTATTTATTGTTTGACCTCGGACGTACGAGATGGAACTCCCTGTAGCAAAGTTGATTTTGCTGGGGAGGTGATGAGGTCTGATTTTCGGTCACCACGTTGATAAGTGCGATTTTGTGATATTGCTCGTCCAGTCACAATGTTCTTTAAATGGGTCAGGTTACCGACTGTTGGGGCCCTGACAAGGTGTACTGTTAGATGCGTATTTCTGATGGAATGAGTGAGTGTAAACAGCAGTAATTAAGACGCGAATGGATGACAGTTCTACAGGTACACAGGACACTCACTCCAATCACATGTAGAAGTCAAGGATGGCTGGAACTACTGTGGTCGTTTCATACTGTTTAATTGGACGCACACACTTGGACAGTACGGGTATAGTTACAGGAAAACAGGTCGACATATATCATCATAATGATCAATGGTCTACAATCTTAAGTTGGCATTCATGTTGAAGAACATTACAATGGAACGTCCGTAGACAAGCACTTAGATTTCCACTGTTTATAAATATAATCATCAGGCCTTACTGACCGATCATGTCAGTTAATAAATAATGTTCAAGCATGACTCCTAGACAGAACCTCTTTTCTAGCGAAGATTTCTTTCGGTAAGGTTCAGCAAATATTTCTGAAGACAATGTTAACCCACCAGTATTGGGTTTTCTTTATAACTGTGATCTCTTAATCATCACCTGATAATAAGGGGCATCCCTGTTCTCTGATCGATGATCGACAAAAATAGGATCCAAAATGGCTTCTGGTTCCAGTGAGCATTATTCACTATACAGATGCATAGTAAAGCTTCAATAAAGGCTTTGTTCATGAACACAAAGGTTTCTACAAGAATCAGCATATTCTTTCATCATAACTGCTGCATACAATCATATTCAGTGCTGCTAGGTAACATGTCATCCCGACATATTGATATAGATAATCATCATGTAGACGTCTGCCCATCTAAGCCTAGCAAGGAAAAGTTCAGTAAAAAGTTCTTTTACCTGGGCATGGGAAATACACTAGCAGAACACATACGCTCTCTCCTGGCGTTACATAATAAACACTGGGGAACTCATAGACTTAATAATCATATTAGAAACTATCTTCTTCCCCATAATAGATCACAGCGATCAACAAACTTCGGACTGGTCTCCGGCATGGCATTCACCAGGCATTCCATCATCACGGAAGACCCTTTTTCCTCTTCGCATGCGCAGAAACTGCCTGACCCCATAGTTCAGTACAAGGAAAAATAGTCCCACATAGACATACAAAGATATCACGATATAAGACCGAATCGTCTGAAATAGACACGGAGTAAACATAGACTCGGACCATAAACATTCCTGCATAAACCTAAGCAAGAACAATCTGTTTCTGGCCCAACAAGGGACAGACCAACAAAATCTAGATTCATACGCCAAATTCGATATCCAGGGGAGATAACCCATATAATAAAAGTATCAATCAATCATGGGTGATATATCTTTGACCAGGAAAGCATTTTGATTCTAAAAACAAATACTTTCCCTCAGACAAATAACTATTATAATAACTACATACATTGCCACCAGTAATCTGTTGGTAACAGGAGTGATAAGAGTATATTTGATATACTAGGTGCAGGTTAATGGTCATCACATTGTTGAAATGCTATTTGTTGGTGTAAGGTGTTATGATTGTCAACTCGCTAACCGACACAGTGTTGTACATACAGGTCACCTGGTCCATAAAGTAGTGAGGCCCTGGACAGGTGATGTTGACAATGAGTGAAAGTGTAAATGTCAATTGCGCGAATGTGTGGAATGTTCTGAAGTTGACATGTTGGTTAGAATACACTCATACACTCGTATGCAAGTCAATGATGTCCTGAACTGCTATTGACCTTTTCATATATTTATTGTGACACATACTCTGACATTACGGTTGACAGTCACTGGAACACGTTGACCCACACATTGTTGTATACGTGAAGAAAAACATAGCATCTGGATATTATGGAATGATCGTAGGCAAGCACATAGTATTCTGATCTGTCTATAGTCTCATTCCTTAGCTGACTAATCGCGTCAGCCAATAAATATTACTTAATAATGGCTCCTATCAGACCCTCTTCTGCCTAAGTCTTACAAGCCTTAAATCCAGCAAATGTTCATGGTAACGATCTTAAACCACCAGTAGTGGGATTTTTTTTTCCTTATAGATAACAGATCTCTATCATCATCAGGTAATAAGGTTGTCCCTGTTCTCGATAGATGATTTTATTAAACTGGCAATGAGATCCAAAATGGCTTTACTTTTCAGCGAGCCTCGCTCACCCAAGGTGAAAATATGAAGCATAATTAAAGATGCTGTTCATACATAAATGTCCTTATTCTGCTCTGAATATTCTGCAATTAATAATGCTGGTCACATCAAATAACATAGGACTGCTAGGTAGCATATCATCTTCCTCTGTAGTCAATAATAATCTAGGCACGACGAAACGTCTGCCCATCTAGGCATTGCAGAAGGGTACATAAACTGGCAATGTTACCTTGTTATGGAAATACACTGGCGAATAGCTTACACCATCTTTTGGCGTTAAGAACAAACACTGGGGAGGATTACCGACATAACAGTCATATAGAGAAACTATCTCCTTTCCCCAAATAAACCACGGAAAGATCCCATCTTCGGACTTCCCTGGTACAGACCAGCCATCGCAGAAAAAACATAACGGAAGACCCTTTTCAAAACACACCCGGTCTGGGCATGCGTTAAAGATAACCTCTGAAATCTATATTCAAGTGGGACAACTATATATTACATTCATACGAAGCAAATACTGAGTATTCGCCCTTTGACTAGGGTTCTAATCTCAGACTCAAAATATTATTACCAAATATTTCCAAACATAACAAGTATACAAACAAATAAATATCTTCCTATATATATATATATATATATATATATATATAATATATATATATATATATATATATAAAGATATATAAATATATATAAATATATATATATATATATAAATATATATATATATATATATATATATATATATTTATATATATATATTTATATATATATTTATATATTTATATATTCATTGCCACCAGTAATCTGTTGGTAACAGACTACCGCAACCCCCGGGAAAAAAAATGTTTTCCATCTGAGAGCAACATACAATAGGCTCACAATGCACGAATAATGCGCAGATGACTCTTAAGTATAAATATTTCCAGGAGGGTGCCACCAACGTATACTACAATGCTGGCAATGTCACAATGCATATAACAATTTCATATTTAAGCACCATAAGTACATGATTGACAAAGAAGAAAAATCATCAAAGAACAGCGGTGAATATATATCAATGAACGTAGTGATAGTAGTGATACAATCACTATGTTATAAATTACAATGTGTATCTATCCTGATATAAAGAAAGAACTGTTATAGACTTAGATGTGTTAAGATGTCCAAGACCTAACAGTTAAGTAGAGTCATGTTGAGATCTACCATCACAACGAGATCTATCAAAATTCTTATCTCTGTTCAGCCCATTGCTCTTATTTGAACTCCAGTTAACATAGTTATGATAGTCTATCGTCTCATACCTCCACTGACTAGTAGCATCAGTTTGAGTTAACAATAATAATGGTCATCACAATGCTCCCTTACAGACCCTCTGCTGACTACGTCTTTCAGGCTAAGTCTTTTAGGCTTTAGCTTCAACAGGGTCTTTCTTTTAAGGTTGACAATCTCAAATAACAAAGAGTAGACTTCAATACGATGTAGGTCCTGGTATCGCCATCAGGTAATAAGATATCTCCGTTCTCCGATTGACAATTCAAACAGACCAACAGTGGGATTCAAAATGGCGCCGGTCCAAGTGAGCGACGTTCATCCAAAAGATATCCTCACTACAAATGAAAGTTCCGTTCATTTGCTCATCTAATGTCTTTGGGTTTTCCATACCCATAAGGAATGTTACATATGTCCACTCATAGTGTTGCTAGTACAGGAATCGTCTACATACGATCCATCAAATATACAGATAGATGATATAACATCTATGGCGCCGTTAAGCCTAGGTAAAGTTTTAGAAAATGTTTCTTCTTTACCTTAAGTTCAGGAAATACCAGTAACTAGCACACTAACATATATATTCTGGGAGAAGTATCGACCATCATAGTATACTGAGAGAAAACTCCTCTCTTCCCCAGAATCAATCACAATGATGAAAAACTTCGGACTCTCATTAGTCCGACAGCCTTCAAGATCCGTCCGTCATCACGGAAGCCCCAACGACGACTAATCGTCTCATTGGGCATGCCCTAATGTTAACCTTTTGATGGTATCCTAAAAAGAATGAAAAGGTGTCTGCTATAACCGTGTGAGGTCAAGCACATGTAGGTCTCTGACTCTATAGATGATGATGATGAATTATGTACAGAGAACCTAACGCTACCTCCCTAGGTCTCACACGGTATGGTGTATGGTGTACCTAGTGTCTAGGGGAGAAATGAATGATGGTACACAACAATCAAACACTTTAAGTTTCTATTTAAAAAGTTAATAACTAGCAGTTAAGTTTTTCTTTGAACAAATATTTACAATGTATTTTGCCTGTCCATTCATAGCTTGTGGACAGGTCTTTAAAAATAAGGACAAGATAGTTTACAGAAAAGGAACAATTAAACTTGTTGGGACAATCTGCCCAATAACTAAAAGTTAGTATGTATTTATAAATGTTCTTCCTGTATGGAATATTAAATTAGTTCACTTTAGTTATCTAATTTATAAGTCTGCCATCTTTCCCCTCCTTCATCTTGCGAGCACGTATTTTTCAAATACTACTTGTTTTAGTTACATCAGAAATGCTACCACGAGGAGGAAATAAAACTGTCTGCGTGGTTATGCCTTGGCTGGCTTTTTCGCAGTGTGAATATATGCGTTGCAGACTGTGTCATCGAAGCGGGGTAGACGGGGCGGGTTTAAGAATTTGCGTTACTAGTTAGCATTGTATCGTGTAATATTACCAAAAAATGTAAGGATTACTACTGATTTTGCTACAAAGTTGACAAAACGTGTTACTTCAGATAGCTATATTGCGGCACTCTTCCGCCAATAGTTAATTGTAAGGCTAGACTACAAAGTGTAATCAGCAGATTGGGCAAAGGTTAACTATTAGAAGTGTTTCTCGAAAACGAAACTAAAGCGTGTCAGACTTTTTCCGTGAAATCGTTCTCTAGGCTTAGCACTGTGCAAAAAGCAGTGGTGCTGACTTCGAAGATGCCAACCATAAGACACATGCGGGCTAATGTATTTAATATCGTTTTATGCCTAAATCTTACTGAATTGAGCGTTTATTCTCGCATATTTTGCTACACTCCCTAGGAATGTAATCAAAATCAGAAAATGTAGGAAAACTGCTTTTTTAATTATCTCCGTTATTCCTGATGCGATTTTAGTCATTTAAAGCTTACATTATACTTGGAATTAGGCTTTACATATCTAGGTAATAATCTTTTTGGTTACTACTTGCATTTTCTGTTATGCATAGTTTAAACTGCTAAATTTAGGCCAACCTGAAGCTTAGAATGCATTTTACCTAAGATTTCTCCCGTCCTATAATATTATTAGTAAAATTATTACTACTTACGGATAGAGTAACATTCCTAATTTTGTGTTGGTACCCTCTTTCAAGTGGTACTCCTTCTATAATGCTGTAGTAAAATTCCGAAGTTAATCATGTTACACAGATAGGGCCTTGCCATCTTTATTTTCCTAGCTGTAGTAAACACAGGACCAAGAAAGCGTTTTCATTGGTCAGTGTATCTTATCTGTCTATAATGTGTGGCGCGCGTTATGGTCATAATTATTTAGAATTCGTGATGTGAGACAGACGTCATTTCACGACAATATATATAATTTACCATCGCTATATTGATGGTGGGATTGGCATTACAGACATGTCTGAAGTAGTCCTCCGTCGATTTATTGACTATGTTGGTAATTTCAGTCCTGCCATCAAATTCACTTTTCAAATGTCTACGACTTCAGTGAACTTTCTTGACCTCACTGTGACAATTAGCCCTACTGGTCTTAAAACGTCTGTCTATTATAAG
This sequence comes from Oreohelix idahoensis, assembly GCA_024509875.1. Taxonomy (NCBI): domain Eukaryota; kingdom Metazoa; phylum Mollusca; class Gastropoda; order Stylommatophora; family Oreohelicidae; genus Oreohelix; species Oreohelix idahoensis. The sequence goes on along the minus strand of JAMPIV010007372.1, from coordinate 120,895 downwards.
CCTATTGACGCTCATGGTTTCCTTCTATATACTTCATCTCACCCTCTTAGTTGTAAAAATTCCATTCCCTTTTCTCAACGTTTACGCTTGCGTCGGTTATGTCACGATGACGATGATTTCCATGAGCGAGCTCAAGAGATGCTTGAGTTTTTTCGCCGACGTCTTTATCCTGAACTTGTTTGGCGGTGAAAAGAATTATATTTCGTCATCTGCCTATTCTCAACACTGATCCTGTTACCAGTGAGTTGTTCCGGGATCCCCCATTGGTGGCATATCGTAGGGATAAGAATTTCAAGGACTTACTTGTACACATCCGCTTGATGAATGCTAGCACTCCATATTTTGGTACACAGTCTTGCCATCGCCCCAGATATCGTACGTGATATCCAGGTACGTGATATCCCTGTGATGTCCAGGTAACCAGTATACGCTCCTGCTTTTACGATGACCGTACTCGCTTTTCTCTGGAGAATCGTCTCATGGTTGAAATGGGTTGCCTTTCTCCTCATGGTCTAAATGTCCAACATCATTTTGCTTAACTCTTTTATTCATTGGCTTACCTGTATTTCAGACTTCTTTATTTCATCCATTGCTTTTTCACGATCTTTCTTTTATGAAGTTTGTGTTCTATTTGTGTATTTTTATAACGTCACTTTCATTATTGCTACCTGAAGCCATTATATTCGCCGGCTCTTTTATCGACTATTGTCATAGCAGGACATCTTGTTTTATTATTCCATTTTCTGCATTTGATTTTCGTTGGTTCTTGAATTAATTGTCTTGATATTTTTTTTCGGTTTTGTATTTTCTTGCTTTTTTATTGCTCTTTACCTGTGTTGTTATATTTCATATATATATATATATATATATATATATATATATATATATATATATATATATATATATATATATATATATATATATATATATATATATATAGTATTTATAAATAAAGTCTATATTATTTTTCTTGAATCTGTCTATATTTCTTGTACTTTTTGCCTATTTGTAACTGTGGCTGACGAAGGGTGAAACCCGAAACGTCCTCCGTTTCCTGTGTATAGTTAATTTGTAAAACAGATTCAATACCGTTTTATTTTTTTATATATATATATATATATATATATATATATATATATATATATATATATATATATATATATATATATATATATATATATATATATATATATATATATATATATATATATATATATATATATATATATGACATAATAAAGCTTGATACCAAAACCGTGTTTATGCAAAAATAAATTTATTCCTACTGAAATAAACAAAACATAAATAACGTCTTTGCGTGGATCCCCACTACAGAAATAATAATAATAATAATAGCCCCTTCAGTCATAACTGACTATGGGAATGCGCCACTGAGGTGACAGCCCTCAGCTGCTTATTTTCCTGGTGCTCCTTTCGACGTTTTCTACCCTCCTCTGCTTGTTGTGTGAGCCTCTCTTCACCCAATCTGAGGTGGCGCCGAAAATAGCATCGCCACTTAGTGCGATCGGCAGTTTCATCCTCCCATGTTGCTGGATCCATGTCCAGTGCCCTCATATCTCTCTTGCACACATCTTTGAACCTCAGCTGTGGTCGCCCAACTGTTCTCTTGCCATCTGCTAGTTGTCCGTAGAAGATATCTTTCGGAATGCGACCATCTTCCATGCGGCGAACATGGCCAAGCCAGCGAAGTCTGCGCTGTCTAAGCAGTGTATACATACTTTGAAGGCCAGCACGTGACAACACCTCGACATTTGTCACTTTATCTTTCCACGAGATGCCGAGGATGCGGCGTAGACACCGTAAATGTAAGGTATTGAGCCTTCTTTCTTGCTTAGCATAGGTCGTCCAGGTCTCGCTGCCATATAGGAGTGTGCTGGTGACGCAGGCATTATATACCGCAGCTTTGATCTTCATTGTGAGTTTGGAGTTTCCCCAAACACGCGATGTGAGGCGGGCAAAGGTAGCTGCAGCTTTGCCAATGCGGCTGTCAATTTCTGTATCCAGTGAGAGTTTGTCATTGATGGTAGACCCTAGGTATGTGAAGTGGTGCACCACTGCCAATTCATAGTTATCGATAGTGATAACTGGTGCAGCACCCGCATCCTGACTCAGCACATTCGTTTTCTTTCGACTTATTGTGAGGCCAAAGTCCTTGCATGCTTTAGTGAAGCGATTCATCAAGTTCTGAAGCTTCTGTTGGCTTTGAGTGACGACTGCAGCATCATCAGCGAACAACAAGTCTCTTATAGTGACCCTTCTGATTTTTGTTTTTGCCTTCAGCCTTGAAAGATTAAACAGACGGCCATCTGACCTAGTGTGAAGGCATATTCCTTCAGTTGCATCTCTGCATGCATGTTTCAAGAGTAAGGCAAAGAAGATTCCGAAGAGGGTCGGAGCCAGAACACAGCCTTGTTTAACGCCACTTCGTATATCAAAGGGCTGTGACGTGCTTCCAGCATATTGGACTGCTCCCTTCATGTCGTCATGGAATGACTTTATCATTTCCAGCATTTTAGAAGGACAGCCTATTTTCAGGAGGATTTTGAAAAGTCCATCCCTACTAACCAGGTCAAATGCTTTTGTGAGGTGTATAAAGGCGATATATAAAGGTCTTTTCTGCTCTCTTGATTTTTCCTGAAGCTGGCGGACAGAGAAGATCATGTCTGTTGTTGATCTACCAGCTCGGAATCCACACTGTGACTCTGGATATATGCGCTCCGCTAACTTGTGTAGTCGTATTAAGATGACTTTGGCAAAAACCTTACCAACAATACTAAGAAGAGAGATGCCTCTGTAGTTATTGCAATCACTTCTGTCTCCTTTATTTTTAACCAGTGTTACAATCTTGGCATCTCGCATGTCTTGAGGAATAGTTGTCTCTTCCCAACACTGGCACAGCATCCTATGCAGGGGATGTAATAGCGTGCTCTTACAGCATTTGACTAAATCAGGAGGAATCCCATCACTGCCTGGTGCTTTGCCAGAGGCCAAGCTATCAATGGCCTTGCTGAGTTCCTCTAATGTTGGTTCGGCATCCAGCTCCTCCATAGTTGGCAGACATTTGACAGCATCAAGGGCTGCAGGCGTAACGGTATTTTCTCTAGCGTAAAGCTCAGAGTAGTGCTCGACCCACCTCTCCATCTGCTTACCCTTATCGGTGAGCTTCTCTCCGCTGATGGTTTTTAGCGGTGCCGTCTTACTTTTTTTGGGGCCAAGTGCTTTCTTTATACCGTCAAACATTTGTTTAATGTTGCCTGTTTGCGCTGCGATCTGGATGCTCTCACTGAGCTGGAGCCAATAGTCATTTGCACAGCGTCGAGCAGTTTGTTAAACTTTGCTTCTCGTAGCCTTCAGGATCTGTAGGGTTCTAGCACTCGGTGAACGTTTGTATTCATTCATAGCACTGCGCTTAGCTTCAATGACAGGTGTCATCACATCTGATGAAGCATCAAACCAGTCATTTTACTTTGCCGTTTTCTTACCAAAGGTGGCAAGTGCAGTACTTTGGATGGTGTTCCGTAGATGCTCCCAGTTCTCTGTAATAGTATCACCATGCTGAAGGCTACTGAGCACTTTCTTGAAGGTCGCAGTGAATTGAGCGATCATGATAGGGTCTGACATTTTGCTGGTATCAATGCATGGTTTCCCTTCATGTCTGACACGATAGAGTTTTCTTGGTTGTTCTCTGATTTTGCAGCAAACAAAGGAGTGATCTGTATCACAGTCTGCACTATGGTACGAGCGCGTGGAGAGCACAGACCTGAGAAGTGGCCTTCTGACGAGAATCAGGTCCAGTTGGTGCCAGTGCTTGGATCGTGGGTGTCTCCATGACACCTTATGCTGGGGTTTTGTCTGAAAGTAGGTGTTGGTCACGCAGAGGTCGTAGTGGACACACAACTCCAAGAGCCGTTGTCCATTTTCATTCATCTTGCCAATACCAAACCTGCCCAGACATGAAGGCCATGAAACATTATCGGCACCCACTCTAGCGTTAAAGTCACCAAGGAGAACAAGCTGTTCTTGCCTAGGTATGCTTTTAATGACTGCTGCTAGATCCTCGTAGAACTCATCTTTAGCTTCTGAGGCAGAGTACAGAGTAGGAGCATACACACTGACAAGGGTGATGTGCCCAGTGCTAGTTTGCAGGCGGAGCGTTAACAGGCGTTCTGATCCATTCTCGCCTGGTTCAACCATTTTAGTTAGCGATTTTTTGACCGCAAAACTGACTCCGTGTTCTCTAGTTTTATTAAGATCTTTCCCTTGCCAATAAAATGTGTAGTCCTTCTCGCTCACCGTTCCAGAGCCCGCCAGGCGCGTTTCCTGAAGTGCAACTATATCCACCTGAAGTCGTTTAAGCTCATCATTAATTATGGCTGTCTTCCTTACATCGTTTATATCCTGTAGGTTTTCGGATAGTCCAGTCAACATAGTCCGGACGTTCCAGCATCCCAATCTGAGAGTTTGCTTATTTCTATTATTCTGATAATTGCTTGGTGCAAAATTTTCTGTCCACAGTTCGGGTTTGACCCTAATCCCCATGCACCCAATGAGGAAAGCAGACAGTGGCGGGACAACACCTTATTGACTGGGGGCTGCCCAGCTTGAAGCGGGAGGTAGCTGTCCAGTGAGATCCTAGAACCTCTCCCACTGTCGGAAGTAGCCCCTGGCGCCATGCCCTACGCCAATTGGGCAAAATGCTTATAACCGGTAACTGCTACTTCCCGTGTTTTGCCAACACCTATAGGGTGAAGCTGGAGTGTCCTCTCCAGGGCGCGAGCTTGGGCACAGTTATATGGAGATCAAGCTGTTGCCCATGCAGCATGTTCCCCCTCTCCACACAGCTGGTAGATCCAAAGGAACGGCAGTAACCGATACAGTTTGGTACCAGCCACGTCGCAGGAGTTGCCAGAATAATGTCGAATCGACATTAGACTGCCTTAGGGACTCCGACTCCGGATTTATCCTCAGGGTTTACTCCCGAAGCCAATTCCATAAATGGATATTCCCGCAAGGCAGCGGTGGTTTGAATTCAGAGTTCCTTCTTTTAGATAAGCTACCAACCAAGGATCACGAGCCCTATCTGCCCGAAACTACAGAAATGGAATCGTGTTTAAATGAATTAATGTTTTAAATGAGACTTTCCGTGCAGTGTTACGACAAAACACACAGCTCTGTGATGGCATAAACGCACCTAATAATATGATATAACACTAAATCATAAACAAGGTCCTTAAACTCTGATAACTTGCAGGAGAACCCCTTCTGAACACACTGCGCCAAAATTCAACTGATACCCTAAGTCGAGTTTGAATGTTAAGTGGACAATTGTGATACTGCTCAAAATGAACAAAAGCAACAGTATTTTTCATTACGTTATTTTCCTTCCAAAAGTAAGAAGATACAGCCAAAACATTATAATTGGATAATCGGTGTGTCGATAACTTCGGTTAATTTGCTACGAGCCCATAATCGGTCTTAATATTTCTTAAAGCGACCACAGACTCTTAACAATTCCAGTATTACTTTGGGTTTTCTCTAAAATACATCCGTCTTTTTCTTATTTATTTTATGTATAATAATCACCTTGTCTGTCTGTCGGTCTGGTCGCGGTTATGTTGTGCTGCGTATGTCCGAGAAGACCGTTTGAAAGGAAATTACTCTACCATTACACTATAAATGGCAACAAGCTTTACCACCCACGTACATCATTAAGTGCACGAATTTTGTCTAGTTTCATTTAAAGTGTGGGTCATAGTACTACCTCGATACACTGGTAGTCAAACTTGAATCTCGGTAGCCGATTTTTTTCACCAGTCAGGGTAAACAATATGTTATTCTACAGTCAGTCACTTTACAATTTGTCTTCTCTAACACCAGGTTTCCTTCTGCACGCTAGTGATTAGTCAGAATACTCATTTTACAACATCATCTTTCTAGAGATATTTAATCTCCTTGATAAAAAAAAGGCTTAATATCTTACTTTTATCTTATGTCACCAGTATGGAAGTAGATTATGTCTGAGTTTAGACAGAGTATGAATGAGTTGTGTGAAAGTAGATATGGGTAGAGTCACTAATGTAAAATAGGGAGTCAGTTATGACTTCTGGAGAGAAATATGTAATTAGGTATCTAAAGTCTTCTTCCAGCCACACTCGAGACAATGTTTAGAGTGTCATGCACCTCCTCCCGTCCTCTCCGCTAAATAGTTTAATCTGTTACTGTAAGGACAACACAAGTAAACATCAATTCACAGGTAGAATTAGAAAAAAAGAGAATGCTGACCGCTTAGAACACATAAATATATTTATTAAATAAATCCATATATAATAAAATCATAACCTCTCTAGCTTTGTTGGCCTAGTGATCTCATATCACAACAATACAATAAAGAACAAAGACGAATCGTATCGACTCCAAACCACAAAGTGTACATACACATACAAAAGAAAAAATCTAACTGACAGGGGCGGCCCCAAGTCCCCTTCTTCAAAGACGGCTGCTACTGTTTGGTTAAATTACTCCGGTGGGATATACCTCATAGGCTGCAGAAATCACTACCGATATTCAGATACTCAGATACACTACACTATTATCCCGCAGTCCGCCTAAAAACTCCACACACTTAAGGAAAAATTGTGTTCCGTTACTGTAGCGAATATCTAGAAGAAGGCGAAGACAACGAAGAAGAAGAAGAAGAAACAGGAAGATTTACTTACTTACTTAGTCGTTCCCCTTCTACCGTGAGATGTAGAGGTTTGGAAGAGAGAGCGCTAGACTATCCTATCGGCTGTCTTCCTCCTGGCCTGGTTCCATTCTAGTCCTCGGTCCTTCAAAGATTGTCTAATGTTGTCCTCCCAGCGGACTCTGGGTCGTCCTGGGGGTATGGATCCCTGGCTCTTTATTTCCCATGCTTGTCGTGGAACAGGAAGATGATCAATAAAAAGCTGCTGCTTTGACCCAGTTCTCCCATTTTTTCATTGTTGTTCTGACAAAATGACAACTTACAAACCTTAGTGCATTTATTTTTTTTTTATTTTTTTTTAAAAGTTTTGTCTATTTATTTATTTCTGTTGTATTTAATGTCCAAGTGTTTAATATTATATATAAAGCATGGAAAACAAAGAGCCAGGGATCCAGACCCCCAGGACGACCCAGAGTCCGCTGGGAGGACAACATTAGACAATCTTTGAAGGACCGAGGACTAGAATGGAACCAGGCCAGGAGGAAGACAGCCGATAGGATAATCCTGCGCTCTCTCTCCCAAATCTCTACGCTTCACGGTAGAAGAGGAACGACTACGTAAGTAAGTAAGTATTTAATATTCAAGTAAATAGACTATGTTTGTTATAGATATTCACGATGTTAAAGTTGTTTTCGAAGTCCCATAGTTCTACAGAATTTGTGAGTACGACTACGTTTTATTATTAATCTGCTGCTCATGGGACCTCAGTTGGTCAAACATACTTTTACTTCGGCCCATTGTAATGAAGCCTATTGCAGGTTTCACTGAATATAATCAAGTGTAATCTTAGTCTGAAAGAATATAATCAAGTGTATCATTTTTCCGGCCAGTGAGGTGCTAGTTTTATTTAATTTAATGTGACTCACGTGCTTTGTCAGTCTTCTCTCCTATCACACGCCTCGCGTGCATGTGAGTATGTGTTACCGGCGTTTTAGTAGGTTTCAATGTAGGCTTCGGTTAGCAGTTTGACTTCGGTAACAAAATCTATTTTTGTCTTTTCGTAAGTTCTGGTTGAGGCTTGTTTACCATTAAAATACATGATTCTCTGATCACGTGATATATCTACGTGTGGTAGAGCAAATATCGTGCTTAGATGTATACAACGAAAGCATGGGCCAAAACACTGGCAATGTTCAACAAAGCATTGTACTTGAGAAAATCCGCTAAGTTGAGAGTCTACAATTTACATTTATTAACGGCATACAAATCTCAGTAAGACAATTCATGGTGAGTCAATAAAATACATCAAACAATACGTCTCCTGAGTTTACCTCTTCGTAGTCGTCCTATCGTCAGATTATTTACACGTGATTGCGTATTCCGACAATCCGGTAACGAATAATCCAACTTCGGCGATCAATATGAATTATGGATAATTCTTCATTAAAATTGCTCCCTGTACATTATCTTCGAAATGAATTACATTTCCCTTCATCAACTGAGACGTAAATCATATCCATTAATCCTAGGCAGACCCTCGTGCCTTATAATAAATTCCTTTATACCATTATCATCACAATGGGAGACTTCTCACAAACGCGTCCGTCAAGGACCGCTATCAATCCAAAAGGGGTACAATTACAAGGTCGTCACGTCGTAGCTTAACAACGTGAAAACGTCATCCTAAAATCTAGGTGACCTATATTCTTTGCGTTCAAAACCCTGAACCGCGAAAACCCAATAACATATAAAACCAAAATGCGCAACGTTAAATATAGCTCTCACTACCCCTAGTAGCTACAATCTGAAATCCTCACTTAACTGGTCGACGGGGTAAAAAAAAAATCTATCTCATAGGTTTTTTTTTCTTTTTCTTTCCTCTATTCTCATCCCAAAACTAAAAATGTACGAGATTATCGGCCTACGCATCACATAATATGGTCAAAGGTTGTAGTCAACTTAGTTCATGTCAACAACTACACTAAAAAAAATGTCAAATTAAATAAAGATGTCAACTGTCAGCGTGTCTACTAACAAATCTATTATTATGTCTCTAACTAAATTAATATATTAAGAGTGTAAAATAAGAATCATATATATGAATATTATAATCTAAACTAATAAACTATAAGATTAACTAAATGTAGTGTGTAATGTATTATAGACTGTAAGTATAGCTTAATATATATATACAGAAAACAGGTAAATACAAACAAACAAAATTAAGACAAGGGAAGAATGTGTGAAAAGAAAAGTACTAGTAAGCTAATCGAATAGAGTAGCGTCTGTGTGTGTAAAGAAAGAATAGGTACGTAGAATTAATTAGATTAATCTATTCTTGTTAAAGTATAATATCTACTATAATATATATTAATAAAATGCTAACGGAACCATACAAAATTTCATATTATTAAAGTGTGTGATATGCTATGTATAAATGTTATTTTCTTTTTATTTCAGTTTATTTCTTTATTATAAGTCCTTGAAAGCACAATGAATACGCTGTCCGTATTTTGCAAGTTCCATCCGTCATAAATTAGGTAGTCATACTTGCTCCTTATTCCCGACGAAAGTAGTTGAAAATATCTTTGTAAGTCGTTTATCATATGTTACGCCATCAAATTTGAAAGAACACTGTCTCCGAATTGTACTTTTACTTGAATAATGTTTTAAGTATTCTGTATTATGTAAGGACACTAACCAAAGTCCGCGAAAATTCCAGCAACGTCGCTACTGTAACGTGATCATCTATAGCGAAATGTCAACATTGTAAATCATGCGTAGACTTTCTTTCTTTGAGACATCATTTGACCTAGGAAACTGTCAATTCTTTGACTTCGAAAGTACTTGAAGACATCATTTTTGTTTGTGACTGACTCGATATGTTCGTTCATTATCCGTTCCTGAATTGCAGTATCTCTAATATAGTTCAGTCAGTTTCAGTTTCTCTTGAATTCATTGACTTATTCTTTTGCATCGTTTGGTGACACTGGATTGCGTAACAAAGTATCTGCTATCACCTTTTTGTAGACTTGACTCGTCTCAAACGTACTCTGGATTCGATAGACCTGATAGCGTAATTGACAGTTAACCATTAGTAGATTGTACTAATGTCACCACAGATAAGAATTTGGAGATCATCCCTAGACGTGTGATGTCCCCGGAGACCTCGATATTCGGAATTGTAAATTCGTCATATTGCTCGATCTTGAAATCGTTTCACACGTAAAATTCGGTCATAAAGGAGACCAATACTCGAGCGTAAATTGCCTGCATCTGATGAAAAGTAGAAAACCTGGTAAAATTGGTTAACCTCAAAATAGGAGGTTTAATAAAATTTTCCTAACAATTTAATGAAAGTTGTATTGCAAGTAGCAGTCCACGTGCTATTCATGGTCATATCCTTCTTCAAAAATGACAAGACAAGACAATAGCTCATGCTGCATTTGCTGAACATGAGTAGAACAGTCAACAACATTACTGTCCAACTTAGGCATGCGAAACTAACATACAGACAAAAAGACTAAGTGTCATTGTAGACAAGATTTTTAAAAATGTTATATAGAAGAAAAGTTCACACTAATCCATCTATGTAGAAATAGATTACTAGAAAAGAAAATAGACGATGACTGCATATGCTAAGTCATCAAAGAATGAGATGAGAACACCAAGTGTCAATAGGCTAATATCTGCGCGAAGCAGAATTAGGTACCATCTGTAAATGGAGAGAATGGTGATGAAAACATACACCATTGTCACGCTCGACAACCATACGAGCATCCCTATTGTTACAGAATGTAACCAATGCCTCCCTATTCTGACCATGGAATGATGGCAGAAGACGAACAAACTTAACGTTTGCTGTATAATTGAAGAAATTTCCAAGTGCCTGCCATGCAGTACCTTGTGGCAGATTACGCACTAGAATGGTGCGAGAATATGCACCTTTCCCAATATATGTAGTCTCATTGTCACGAAACTGTGAACAATGAAGATAAGTATTTCTAGTCATACAAGAATTGACCTTTCTTTTTTCCATATACTTAGTATTCTTATGAGCTGACGTATGATCCTGATTGAACTTAGGATGATACCTATCAGTATATATGGCAGTAGGTTTCCTGCATGTCGGAGACACTTCCTTGCTGTGCAAAGTAAAAACTTTGCCGACAGACTTATGTGTCGTAATTTTATTATGTAGGTTCATCTTAACCCTAACATTATTTCTCTTTTTAGTAAAGTCCTCATTATTGTTGACCACCTCGACAGTTTTCTTGAGATCAGTATCAATCTGATCATGTCGCCATGATTTGTTATCTGAATTGGCAGTATTTTGTCGAGGGAAGGTGTACTTGCCTCGAAATGATTTACTAATCTTCCCTGGATGTGTAGACGCTTTAGTATCATACTTGGTACTTGAGGCATGTCGTACAATAAAACTATTATGTCTGTTGTTCAGCAATATCTTCCTGCTCAACGCGACGTCTAGCAGACCATCAACTCTTTTCCTTAATTTATTACCTTCAGAAGTCAGGAATGCAACCTCTTGCTTCTGCTTCTTATTTAGCTTATCTAAATTAGTCGTTATCTTCTTCTCACTATCACGTGAAGACTTAAGTGAATTCAATTTAGTTGAAATCCATCGATCTGCTGTTGCGTTGTCTTTTCTAGTTCGAAATATTTACGTTTCAATAAATTCACTTCATCTTCTAATTCTTTCTTCTTTATGGGTTTTATTTTTCTTGCCATTTTTATAAATCTTTTTTTATGGGCTTCCATCGTATGTTGCTGTAGCAGAGCGACTTGAGCGTTAAGACCCAGAATTTGGGCAGCCTGGGCCTGAATTCTGGTCTCCAAAGCCTCTTTTGCTTTACAAAACTTATCGTTAATAGCAGTAACTTTATCAGAACAGTCATCACTGATTTTGGAAATTTTATTCTGACATGCTGCAATGTTATGTTGCAGTACCAGAACCTCAGAGTTCAAAGCTGTATTCTCCCTCAAGGTAGTATCTAATGACTCTGTGGTAAAGTGGGATATTATAAATATTTATAGGGGACTTAGTGTACTGACTGAGATCAGCTGTGAAGGTATCTGTATCTAATAAGGGTAGTGTATTACAGATGACCTTACTTGCTACCACATATTTATACCTCAGTCAGAATTATTCTGGAATATTGTGATGACTACGTTGAATGTCTAGGGTATGTATATGATGAAGTGTAAGTCACAACAACAACAGACAGATAAACAATTTAATTTATTCCACCACACGTGACAACACTGTGACACTCACACACATTTAACACTCTATAAGACTATTCTTAAATGAGGCACTGGTAAATTTTCAAATATAAATATGTATTAATTACTGTCACTAATATATATGTGTCCTGATTCAAATACAAAGTGAACCAGGAATCACAATCAATTTTAATTACAAGTTATATGTACAGAATTTATCAATATGAATCTGGTAGTGACATACTTTATTAATATTATCCTATGTGTGTCAGTTGTGTAGTAATAATATGAGGTAATACTGGTTTTGTTTTTTCAAGCTATGTTGTTATTTGTCATCATGACTTCAAGTGTTTGTTTCTGTTGGAACTAGTATTGGAGATGTTCTCAGTTCCGTTCATTAAAACAATTAATTTCCCCTCTTTTTTTCTTTTATACAATGTCAGTTTAAGATGGGGTTACATAATGTTGAGCTCCGCTGGCCACATAGGCTTATCTTTCGTGATGGCGGCAGGAAAAGACTCCTCTGCTCGATAGCCTCCCTGTATTCTGGAGACACCTCACTGTTTGCTATATGGACCAAGGAGTATGCTGTCCGCCTCTGGATTCAGCAAAGCTCTGACCAGGTGCTGCTCAATAACTTTAGGACCACAGTCCCTGAAACAAGAAGGTTGTACCTCCTACTTCAGAACTAATTTATACTCTATTTCTACACTGAGCACAATACATAACAAACACTGAGTTCAGAGCGGTAGGCCAACTGCTATCTTCATCTGAAACAATTTTCACCAGTATATTCCTCCCTAATGGTTATTACGCCTCTGCAATTCCAGCATTATTTCTTTCTAGTCAATAATATAGGTGTCAGTGTACTGTTTGGCAATTCCATATAGTTTTACTTTCCTCCGACACCTTCTGTTCAGGCTGGAGCATTATATAGACTTTACCTCATGTTCGCTACTGAACCACACATATATACAGACATAAATTATCAATTTACATTCAATTTTCATTAAAAGATATCAAATATTTCAAGCTTACCACAATTCATGGAAATAATACAGAATTACGTTGACTGGCACTGAATATAGCACAATTTCGATCTGCCGATGTCCCAGGCTTTTATTTAGAAAAATATGCACTGGCGCTCAACGCACTGGTTCTGTAGTAAGTTTATTTGCAAATGTGGTGTTGACCTGACGCCTCTAATTGACTATATTGGCAGGTCTAACCAATCATGCCATGTTTACACAGCTTTTCAAAAAAGTACTCCTACTCACGTTTCCCCTAATAACAACGAAGTAGTATTTATAGTCCGACTAATCGTGTTTAGCCTTACATTTATTTTCCGCCAATCAAATAGGAGGTAACATGTCAGCCTATTTCCCGTACAATGGTGTGTTGAAAATCTGCCACTGAGCGATTCTGATTTGGGTGTTGTCTGACATCCCTCACTATTTCTTTTGGCTATAATTTGGTATTTCCTAGACTATTTGCGTAACGTTTAACATATTATTTGTCAGCAAGTCCTAAGGAACCCAAATATACAAATTTAAAGGAGCTAAGTGGCTGCGTTCAAAATATGCACTTTCTTCTACCTCCTGTTTACTTCGAATACGATGTGGTGTCTGGGTACTGTAATGTTTTCAAACGTAAACCAGTATAATGTCATATTTCCTAATAAGCGTTTTTCAGGATTTTAAAACCTAACTCTGGTATGGGTAGTGTTGTTTATCACTGTCGATTTGAAAAAAAGCTAGTGCTTGTGGCCTTACACGCGTGATGGTAGTAATTGTGTATCGCGCGACTGTGGTAGTATTGCCTGCATCCCTGCTTTCAGCCCTCCCTTCTTTCTATCTTTAGTCCATCTGTCTTTCGTTTTAGGTAACGTAGTGTATAAAAAGACATGAATGGAATTTTAAATCTAGGTCAACCTGCGTATCTCAAGGTTTTTCTTAGAAATGCAGCATATGTTTTATCGTAGAAGGCGGGTATTAAAGCAGTAGGCTTTTACTATCAACGTGAAACGTTACAATTTGCAGACGAAGTAGAAAACAAGGGGGATTTCGAGTACAGTCATTGTGACAGCACTGTTCTTTACCATTCTTCTTTCCTTTTATTGAATTTATGTGTTAGGCTTTAGATTTACGTTTTAATTTATATATGTGGATTAGAATATTTCACGACATCTCCCCTCTTAAAACAGACATCTTATGTCAGTCCTTTATTCTATATACACATAGATAAATGTAAGTCAACTCGACTTTACTCTGCTGTTGTGCTATCATGGTTTTATGTAGTTGGGTCCATTCAGAGTAGGCACTACTCATGAAATCTGCCTCAGACCTCTACAACCAATAATATTTTTCGGTTATGTTACTGAACAGCCGCAAGTGTGACTGCTTGTCTTAATGCTGCTTCACAACCCGTATTCACCATTTCTCTTCTCTGAGTCTGCGCAATGACATGTCCAGAGAACATTAGATTTTCCTCAAAATGTACGTTATGAGGAGATAACATATACCTGGTGATAGCAGAGTTTTCGTAGTGGATCCCATAATCTTCTTATTAGCCTGTATGAAACATTCGGAATATCCTCAATCAAAGAGGCAACTCAGGGATTCATTACGTTCCTCCAAAATGTTTACATCCAACAATTTTGTCTGATCTCAGGTTTTACTGGAATCTGATAGTAGCCTTTACTCAGATCCACTTTTGAGAAATATTTAGCTTTATTTAGTCTGGCAAACAACTGATTTATATCCGGCAATGGATCCACCTGTCCTTCTGTAATAGCATTCAGTCTCCTGTAATCTATACAGAGTCTATGTTCTCCAGAGGACTTCCTTAGGAGTACAACACCGGAACTATACGAAGATTCACTGTGTGAAATAATTCCTTCCTTCAACAAATAGTCTATCTCTTCCTTCAAAGCTTTCTCCTTAGCAAAAGGAATCGAATAGGGTTTCATACAGACAGGTGCGGGGTCTATCAGCTTCATATCATATTCCAATAAGTTTGTATGTCCTGGTCGGTCTGTTAACACCTCTGCATGATTATCTAGAACCTGTTGCACTCTCTCTTTCTGAGTTTTCGTTAAATGTGTACTGATTTTCACCTGTGCCGCTGTCTCACAGGGGTGTAATGGATATTCAAATGATGAAAGTGGTTCCTTTTTCATCTCCATGGCAATGGGCAAGGTCAACAAGTTTGTCTCTTCCTGATGTTCTCTTTCCAAATATTTCTTCAGGAGATTCACATGATAGATTTTTTCTTTCCCCTTCTTATCTATCTTATAATTGGTTCTAGATACCTTCTCTAGAACTGTATATGGACCTTGCCATCCAATCTGTAACTTATTCTGACTACCGGGGAGAAGAAGCAGTACCTTCTCTCCCACAGCCAAATCTCTGTCTTTCGCTTTCCTGTTAAAATAGGCAGCATGTTTCTTCCTGGCTTGTTTCAAATTTTCATTGGCAAGTTTCCAGCCAGTTTTTAAACGAGTGGTCAGCTCATTCACATATTGGTATGAGGATGTAATATTTTCCTCTGCCTTTTCATCAGTCCACGTTCTTAACAGCGTTACATGTGGAGCTTTAATTTTGTGGACCTATTTCTCCATGCACCGGTATGGTCTCTTCCACTAGAAGCGCTATAGTGATGATTTTTCTTCCCAGAAGTATCATGCACAAAACGACCGCTACCAATTTTCCTCTTGGGGCTGTCTCCCAACTTAAAATTCTTGATGAGAGATTTCCTCTCTACATCCTCTTCCTCCAGTTTGTTTAAGTCCGATTGAGGGATTTTCGGCTTATCCTGGGGTAAGACATCTTTTTGCACTCTCCGCATAGTGGCCATTGTAAAACAGTTAAGTGAAGCTTGTCCGTGAAAAGGGGCTTCCCATTCCCTTTGGTCCACTTTATCAAATTTATTTTTCTTTTTATTATCAGGCCTAATTTTGCCCCGTGGCGTGTCCAGGTCCTAACATAATATCCTCCTCCTTTCTTGAGGTCGACCTGACCTGAAGGGTGGCCATATACACAGGTTTCCTTCTACAATGGTCAGTGTCATGATTGTCCATCTGACAATTTTTACACCACCTTTTCTCTTGGTTGAAAGATTTTCTTTCATCATATTTCCTTTCATCGAATTGTGGGGTTTTATTTTTATTGTCATACCGTGGCCTATCAAATTGGTGCGTACCTTTGTTTTGATCTCTAGGATCAAATTTATTAAAGTTCTGTGGTGCCCTAAAATTTTCCAGCTGTTTCTTCTTATTACCTGATACCTCTGCCTGAGCTGCTTGATACCTTTCAGCAACATTTAGCAACTCACCCAGCCTCTCTGCACCTTGTTCCATGAGAAACTTTCTCAGGTCTGGAGCCATGGACTCTCTTAGTTGTTCTATAAGGACCATTTCCTTAAGATCTTGGGTTTTCCCCAGATAAGTCCATTTCTCCAAGTATGTCTCTATTCGTGCAGAGAACTGGTGGTAGGTTTCACCTGACAGTAGTTTAGCATTCCTAAATTTTTTCCTATAAAATTCTGCGTTCTTTTCATATCTTAACAAAAGAGCCTGCTTTAGCATGTCATAATTTTCCTGATCACCTCTGCTCATTTTGGCAAAAACTTCATAAGCTGCCCCACGAAGACCTTGAGATAACTTTAAGCTCCACCTTTCTCTCTCTAACCCATATGTGGTAGCTAATAGTTCATATCTATTTAGATAGCTCTCAATATCATCGTCTTTCTCAACGAAATGATCTAAATGAAAATTCATAGCTGAGGTTGAGGCTCCCTGACTAGCAGTAGCATCAGAGGTAAAGGGACTGGCACCATTTTCAGGAGCATGGCCTTGAAACTCAAACTCCCTTAGTCGTAACTCATGTTCCCTTTGTAATCTCTTATCTTCTGCTTCCCTTTCTGCAGCTAATCTCTTGTCTTCTCTTTCTGCAACCTGTCTTCTTTCCTCGGCTTCCAATGCTTTAGCCTTTTTGTCAGCCTCAATCTGCAACCTCTTAGCCTCAGCCTCAATCTGCAACCTCTTAGTCTCAGCCTCTAACTTTCTTTCGGCCTCTTTTTCTAATCTTCTTTCTTCCCGTTCAATATATTTGTCACATTCAGCCGTGACATAAGCAATCATAATTTGTCCGTCCATTCCTAACTCTTTCGCAGTCTGTACAGCAGCAGATCGAAATTTTGCCAAGTCGGCCATTGTCTAAGATGCAATTGTAACAATTCAATCTATCAATAATTATCTAAGGACACTACAGGCACTGAGAGCTCAACGTTATTTATTTCCACCCAAGGATACCTTTTAATTCTTTTTATTCCCAATATCTATAACAGGAGAAAGTTCAATATCCCTGGAGCGAGACCCCAATATATGTGGTAAAGTGGGATATTATAAATATTTATAGGGGACTTAGTGTACTGACTGAGATCAGCTGTGAAGGTATCTGTATCTAATAAGGGTAGTGTATTACAGATGACCTTACTTGCTACCACATATTTATACCTCAGTCAGAATTATTCTGGAATATTGTGATGACTACGTTGAATGTCTAGGGTATGTATATGATGAAGTGTAAGTGTCGTGGAATATTCTAATCCACATATATAAATTATCAAGTAAATATAAAGCCTAATAAATACATATAATAAATAAAGGAAGAAGAATGGTAAAGAACAGTGCTGTCACAATGACAGTACTCGAAATCCCTCTTGTTTTCTGCTTCGTCTGCCAATTGTAACGCTTTCACGTTGATAGTAAAAGCTTACTATATTATTACCCGCTTTCTTCAATGAAACGTGTGCTGTATTTCTTGGAAAAACATTGAGATACCAAGCTGAACAATGACCTAATTTTAATATTTCATTCATTCCATTTTATACACGGCGGAACGAACGAACAGATGGACTAAAGGATAAAGAGAGAGGGAGGGCTGAAAATCAGGAACGCATGCAACACGCGTCGCGCGATACACAAATGCTACTATCACGCGTGTTAGGCTACAAGCACTAACTTTTTCGGACGGACAGTGATAAATTCACTACCCTTCCCAGAGTTAGGTTTTAAAATCATAAAAAACGCTTATTAGGAAAGATAACATTAGATGGGTTTACGGTTGAAAACATAACAGTACCCAGACAGCACATCTTCGAAACAGGAGGTAGAAAATACATATTTTGAACGCAGCCACGTAGCTCTTTTAAATTTGGATATTTGGGTTCCTTAGGGCTTGCTGACCAAGAATATGTAAAACGTTACGCAAATAGTCCAGGAATTAATAAATTATACCCAAAATAAAATAGTGGGGATGCCTGACAGCATGGAATCATTTCTGCTCATAAAATTTTTTTATAACGTGTTTGAAAAAAATCTTACGTTACAGAATTAGCCTACCATGTAAACTCCAAAGTGATTGGAGCGCAACAAATGAAAGACTAACCACGATTGGTCGGGCTATAAATACTATCTTTCGTTGTTAGGGGAGACGTGAAAAGGTAACATTTTTTCAAACACTTGTCGAAACGTGGCCTCATTGGCTAGACTCGCTGATATACTCACTTAGGAGCGTTAGTTCGAGACCACTAGTGCAAATAATCTTGATAAAGCAACAGTGCGTTGAAGCCAGCTCATATTTGTGTTAAATAAAAGCCTGGAACATAAGCAGATGGGATTTTGTGCCAGTAATTGTGCCAGAATTCATTGCTAATCAACGTATCTGTGTTTATTTCCATGAAATTGTGGTAAGCTTGAACCATTCAGTATCTTTTAATGAAAATTGAATGTAAATTGTTAATTTATGCCTGTATATATATGTGTAGTTCAGTGGCAAACAGGAGATAAAGCCTATAATGCTCCAGCCTGAACAGAGGGTGTCGGAGGGAAGTAAAACGGCATGGAATGGCCAAATAGTACACTGACACCTGGATGATTGATTAGACAGAAATAATGCTGGAAGTGCAGAGGCGTGGTAACCATTAAGGAGGTAAATACTGGTATAAAGTATTTCAGATGAAGCTGACAGTTGGCCTAACGCTCTGAACTCAATGTTTGTGATGTGTTGTGATCAGTGTAAAAGAGAGTATAAGTTAGTTATGAAGTAGAAGGTACATCCTTCTTGATTTCAGGGACCGTGGTCTTGATGGTATTGAGCAGCACCTGGTCAGAGCTTTGCTGAATCCAGAGTCGGACAGCATACTCCTTGGTCCTTTTAGCTATCAGTGAGGTGTCTCCAGAGCCCAGAGGAGAATTCGAGCAGAGGAGTCCTTTCCTGCCGCCATCACTCAAGATAAGCTGATTTGGCCAGCTGAGCTCAACATTATGTCCCCTCATCTTGAAATAACTTTGTAAAAATAACATTCAGAGGGGAATTTAATTGTCTTAATATCAGGAACTGAGAACATCTACAATAATAGTCCCAAAAGACAAACTATTGAAGTCATGATGACAAATACCAACAGAGCTTGAACAAAACAAAACCAGTATTACCTCATATTACCACTACACAACTGACACACATAGGATATTTTTAATAATATATGTCACTACAATATTCATATTGATAAAGTCTGTACATATACTTGTAATTAAAATTGATTGTGATTCCTGGTTCCTTTGTATTTGAATCAGGACACATATACCTTTATGACAAAAATGAATACATATTGTTATTTGAAAAGTTATCAGTGACTCCTTAAGATATTCTCATAGAGTGTTATATGTATGTGAGTGTCACAGTGTTGTCAAGAGTAGTGGATTAAATTAAATTGTTTATCTGTCTGTTGTTGTGACTTACACTTCATCATACACATACCCTAGACACATAACGTAGTCATCACACTATTCCAGAATAATTCTGACTGAGATATATAGATATGTGGCAGCAAGTAAGGTTATCTATAATACACTACTCTTATTAGATATAGATACCTTCACAGCTGATCTCAGTCAGTACACTAAGTCCCCTATAAATATTTATAACATCCCACTTCACCACATATATTGGGGTCTCGCTCTTGGGATTTTGAATCTTTCCCTATTAAAAATATTGGGGGTAATTCACTTCAGGGAATATAAGAATTAAAAGGTATCCTTGGGTGGAATTAAATAAGGTTGAGCTCACGGTGCCTGTGTTGTCCATTAGATATATTTAGAGATTAAATTGTTGGTTAGACATTGTAGAAATTTACCTGATAGACAATGGCGGACCTGGCCAAGTTTCGATCTGCTGCTGTACAGACTGCAAAAGAGTTAGGATTAGATGGGCAAGTTATGGTTGCCTATGTCACTACGGAATGTGACAAATTTATTGAACGCGAAGAAAGAAGATTAGAAAAAGAGGCCGAAAGAAAGTTAGAGGCTGAGACTAAGAGGTTGCAAGCTGAGGCTGAGACTAAGAGGTTGCAGATTGAGGCGGACAAAGAGGCTAAAGCATTGGAAGCCGAGGAAAGAAGACAGGCTGCAGAAAGGGAAGACAAGAAATTAGCTGCAGAAAGGGAAGCAGAAAAGGAGGAGAAGAGATTACAAAGGGAACATGAGTTACGACTAAGGGAGTTTGAGTTTCAGGGCCATGCTCCTGAAAATGGTGCCAGTCCCTTTGCCTCTGATGCCACTGCTAGCCAAGGAGCCTCAACCTCAGCTATGAATTTTCATTTAGATCATTTTGGTGAGAAAGACGATGATATAGAGAGCTACCTAAATAGGTATGAACTATTAGCTACCACGTATGGGTTAGAGAGAGAAAGGTGGAGCTTAAAGTTATCTCAAGGACTTCGTGGGGCAGCTTATGAAGTTTTTGCAAAAACGAGCAGAGGTGATCAGGAAAATTATGACATGCTAAAGCAGGCTCTTTTGTTAAGGTATGAAAAGAATGCAGAATTTTATAGGAAAAAATTTAGGAATGCTAAACTACTGTCAGGTGAAACCTATCACCAGTTCTCTGCACGAATAGAGACATACTTGGAGAAATGGACTTCTCTGGGGAAAACCCAAGATCTTAAGGAAATGGTCCTTATAGAGCAATTAAGAGAGTCCATGGCTCCAGACTTGAGAAAGTTTCTCATGGTACAAGGTGCAGAGAGGCTGGATGAGTTGCTAAATGTTGCTGAAAGGTATCAAGCAGCTCAAGCAGAGGTAACAGGTAATAAAAAGAAACAAGTGGATAACTTTAGGGCACCACAGAACTTTAATAAATTTGATCCTAGGGATCAACACAAAGGTAAGCACCAATTTGATAGGCCACGGTATGACAATAAAAATAAATTCCCACAATTCGATGAAAGGAAATATAATGAAAGAAAATCTTTCAACCAAGGAAAAAGGTGGTGTAAGAATTGTCAGATGGACAATCATGACACTGACCGTTGCAGAAGGAAACCTGTGTATATGGCCACCCTTCAGGTCAGGTCGACCTCAAGACAGGAGGAGGATATTATGTTAGATACCACTCCAGAAGAGATGAGGAAGGCACAGGCTGGGGATAAAACACTCAAGCCTTGTTTCAGAAAATTGTCAACTTGTCATACAACTCCAGGCAAGGGAGATTTTTACATGAAAAACAAGTTGATGTATAGGAAGACTGGAGCTAGATCCAAAGGTCAAGGACAGCTGGTTCTTCCAAAAAGATATAGGGCAGACTTAATAAGGAACCTACATGTGAAACCAGATGGGGACCATGAGAAGATAGGTACCATCATTCAAAAGGTGGCTCACAATTATTATTGGCCCAAAGCAAGATGGGACATTGAGAATTTTGTAGAAAGGTGTAGCATAGCACATGAGGGAACACCCACAAGTGGGAACATGGATCAGGACCTGGACACGCCCCGGGGCAAAATTAGGCCTGATAATAAAAAGAGATATAAATTTGATAAAGTGGACCAAATGGAATGGGAAGCCCCTTTTCACGGACAAGCTTCACTTAACTGTTTTACAATGGCCACTATGCGGAGAGTGCAAAAAGATGTCTTACCCCAGGATAAGCCGAAAATCCCTCAATCGGACTTAAACAAACTGGAGGAAGAAGATGTAGAGAGGAAATCTCTCATCAAGAATTTTAAGAGGGGAGAAAGCCCCAAAAGAAAAATTGGTAGCGGTCGTTTTATGCATGATAATTCTGGGAAGAAAAATCATCACTATAAAGCTTCGAGTGGAAGAGACCATACCGGTGCATGGACAAATAGGTCCACACAATTAAAGGTCCATATGTAGCTATGTTAAGAACGTGGACTGATGAAAAGGCAGAGGAAAACATTACATCTTCATACCAATATGTGAATGAGCTGACCACTCGGTTAAAAACTGGCTGGAAACTTGCCAATGAAAATTTGAAACAAGCCAGGAAGAAACATGCTGCCTATTATAACAGGAAGGCGAAGGACAGAAATTTGGCTGTGGGAGAGAAAGTACTGCTTCTTTTGCCTGGGAGTCAGAATAAGTTACAAATTGGATGGCAGGGTCCATATACAGTTTTAGAGAAGGTGTCTAGAACAAATTATAAGATAGATAAGAAGGGGAAAGAAAAAATCTATCATGTGAATCTCCTGAAGAAATATTTGGAAAGAGAACATCAGGAAGAGACACACTTGTTGACCTTGTCCATCGCCATGGAGATGAAAAAGGAACCACTTTCATCATTTGAATATCCATTACACC
Source organism: Oreohelix idahoensis (assembly GCA_024509875.1). Lineage (NCBI taxonomy): Eukaryota > Metazoa > Mollusca > Gastropoda > Stylommatophora > Oreohelicidae > Oreohelix > Oreohelix idahoensis. The sequence goes on along the minus strand of JAMPIV010007372.1, from coordinate 98,288 downwards.
CCTGTGAGACAGCAGCACAGGTGAAAATCAGTACACATTTAACGAAAACTCAGAAAGAGAGAGTGCAACAGGTTCTAAATAATCATGCAGAGGTGTTAACAGACCGACCAGGGCATACAAACCTATTGGAATATGATATGAAACTAATAGACTCCACACCTGTCTGTATGAAACCATATTCGATTCCGTTTGCTAAGGAAAAAGCTTTGAAGGAAGAGATAGACTATCTATTGAAGGAAGGAATTATTTCGCACAGTGAGTCTTCGTATAGTTCCGGTGTTGTACTCTTAAGGAAGCCCTCTGGAGAACATAGACTCTGTATAGATTACAGGAGACTGAATGCTATTACAGAAGGACAGGTGGATCCATTGCCGGATACAAATCAGCTGTTTGCCAGACTAAATAAAGCTAAATATTTCTCAAAAGTGGATCTGAGTAAAGGATACTATCAGATTCCAGTGAAGCCTGAGGTTAGACCATACCTAGCTTTTAGTACCTCAGAAGGACACTATGAGTTTAATAGATTGCCATTTGGATTGAAGAATGCGCCTAGTGTCTTCTCTAGAATGATGAGAAAATTATTGGATCCTCTGAATAATCCCTGTATAACAAATTTTATGGATGATATCCTTATAGCAACAGAAACATTTGAGGAACACATTGACTCTCTGAACATGCTGTTTGATCGACTTAGGGAGGCAAATTTAACAGCCCGACCAACCAAATGTTGCGTTGGATGTAAAGAATTGGAATTTTTGGGACACACAGTTTATCAGGGAAACATGACCCCTGACCCAAAGAATTTAGAGAAACTACAGAAAGCCCCGAGACCACAAACCAAGAAGGACGTGAGATCCTTTGTCTCATTATGTGGTTTCTACCAGAAGTATATCAAAAACTTTAATTCCATATGTGCACCGTTAACTGAATTGACACGTAAAGGACATCCAGATCGCATTACATGGACACCACAATGTGAAATGACTTACCAAGAATTGAAGGAAAAGCTCACAAGTAAACCCATTTTGAAATTACCTGACTTAAGTCAAGAATTCATTGTAAGGACGGATGCAAGTAATATTGGGTTAGGTGCAACTCTACTACAGAAATCAGATGCATTGGATGGGGAATTAAGCCCAGTGGCATATGCTAGCAGAAAGTTGAATAAAGCTGAAATCAACTACTCAACTAGCGAAAAAGAATGTCTTGCAGTAATATGGGCGATAAAGAAATTCAATATTTATCTATATGGGAAGGCATTTAAGTTGCAAACAGACCACAAACCTTTATCGTTTCTAGCACAGGCTAGGCATGAGAACTCCAGGTTACTCCGATGGTCTTTACTTTTGGCTCCATATAATTTTAGCATTGAGTATATATCTGGAAAAACCAATTTGGGAGCGGATTTTTTAAGCCGCCATCCGTGTGATGAGAATCACCGTAAACCCCAGAAATAATAATAAATTTCTCTATGTGAATATAGAATAAAGGACTGACATATAATGTCTGTTTTAAGAGGGGAGGTGTCGTGGAATATTCTAATCCACATATATAAATTATCAAGTAAATATAAAGCCTAATAAATACATATAATAAATAAAGGAAGAAGAATGGTAAAGAACAGTGCTGTCACAATGACAGTACTCGAAATCCCTCTTGTTTTCTGCTTCGTCTGCCAATTGTAACGCTTTCACGTTGATAGTAAAAGCTTACTATATTATTACCCGCTTTCTTCAATGAAACGTGTGCTGTATTTCTTGGAAAAACATTGAGATACCAAGCTGAACAATGACCTAATTTTAATATTTCATTCATTCCATTTTATACACGGCGGAACGAACGAACAGATGGACTAAAGGATAAAGAGAGAGGGAGGGCTGAAAATCAGGAACGCATGCAACACGCGTCGCGCGATACACAAATGCTACTATCACGCGTGTTAGGCTACAAGCACTAACTTTTTCGGACGGACAGTGATAAATTCACTACCCTTCCCAGAGTTAGGTTTTAAAATCATAAAAAACGCTTATTAGGAAAGATAACATTAGATGGGTTTACGGTTGAAAACATAACAGTACCCAGACAGCACATCTTCGAAACAGGAGGTAGAAAATACATATTTTGAACGCAGCCACGTAGCTCTTTTAAATTTGGATATTTGGGTTCCTTAGGGCTTGCTGACCAAGAATATGTAAAACGTTACGCAAATAGTCCAGGAATTAATAAATTATACCCAAAATAAAATAGTGGGGATGCCTGACAGCATGGAATCATTTCTGCTCATAAAATTTTTTTTATAACGTGTTTGAAAAAAATCTTACGTTACAGAATTAGCCTACCATGTAAACTCCAAAGTGATTGGAGCGCAACAAATGAAAGACTAACCACGATTGGTCGGGCTATAAATACTATCTTTCGTTGTTAGGGGAGACGTGAAAAGGTAACATTTTTTCAAACACTTGTCGAAACGTGGCCTCATTGGCTAGACTCGCTGATATACTCACTTAGGAGCGTTAGTTCGAGACCACTAGTGCAAATAATCTTGATAAAGCAACAGTGCGTTGAAGCCAGCTCATATTTGTGTTAAATAAAAGCCTGGAACATAAGCAGATGGGAATTTGTGCCAGTAATTGTGCCAGAATTCATTGCTAATCAACGTATCTGTGTTTATTTCCATGAAATTGTGGTAAGCTTGAACCATTCAGTATCTTTTAATGAAAATTGAATGTAAATTGTTAATTTATGCCTGTATATATATGTGTAGTTCAGTGGCAAACAGGAGATAAAGCCTATAATGCTCCAGCCTGAACAGAGGGTGTCGGAGGGAAGTAAAACGGCATGGAATGGCCAAATAGTACACTGACACCTGGATGATTGATTAGACAGAAATAATGCTGGAAGTGCAGAGGCGTGGTAACCATTAAGGAGGTAAATACTGGTATAAAGTATTTCAGATGAAGCTGACAGTTGGCCTAACGCTCTGAACTCAATGTTTGTGATGTGTTGTGATCAGTGTAAAAGAGAGTATAAGTTAGTTATGAAGTAGAAGGTACATCCTTCTTGATTTCAGGGACCGTGGTCTTGATGGTACTGAGCAGCACCTGGTCAGAGCTTTGCTGAATCCAGAGTCGGACAGCATACTCCTTGGTCCTTTTAGCTATCAGTGAGGTGTCTCCAGAGCCCAGAGGAGAATTCGAGCAGAGGAGTCCTTTCCTGCCACCATCACGCAAGATAAGCTGATTTGGCCAGCTGAGCTCAACATTATGTCCCCTCATCTTGAAATAACTTTGTAAAAATAACATTCAGAGGGGAATTTAATTGTCTTAATATCAGGAACTGAGAACATCTACAATAATAGTCCCAAAAGACAAACTATTGAAGTCATGATGACAAATACCAACAGAGCTTGAACAAAACAAAACCAGTATTACCTCATATTACCACTACACAACTGACACACATAGGATATTTTAATAATATATGTCACTACAATATTCATATTGATAAAGTCTGTACATATACTTGTAATTAAAATTGATTGTGATTCCTGGTTCCTTTGTATTTGAATCAGGACACATATACCTTTATGACAAAAATGAATACATATTGTTATTTGAAAAGTTATCAGTGACTCCTTAAGATATTCTCATAGAGTGTTATATGTATGTGAGTGTCACAGTGTTGTCAAGAGTAGTGGATTAAATTAAATTGTTTATCTGTCTGTTGTTGTGACTTACACTTCATCATACACATACCCTAGACACATAACGTAGTCATCACACTATTCCAGAATAATTCTGACTGAGATATATAGATATGTGGCAGCAAGTAAGGTTATCTATAATACACTACTCTTATTAGATATAGATACCTTCACAGCTGATCTCAGTCAGTACACTAAGTCCCCTATAAATATTTATAACATCCCACTTCACCACAGTAAGTCACAACAACAACAGACAGATAAACAATTTAATTTACTCCACCACACGTGACAACACTGTGACACTCACACACATTTAACACTCTATAAGACTATTCTTAAATGAGGCACTGGTAAATTTTCAAATATAAATATGTATTAATTACTGTCACTAATATATATGTGTCCTGATTCAAATACAAAGTGAACCAAGAATCACAATCAATTTTAATTACAAGTTATATGTACAGAATTTATCAATATGAATCTGGTAGTGACATATTTTATTAATATTATCCTATGTGTGTCAGTTGTGTAGTAGTAATATGAGGTAATACTGGTTTTGCTTTTTCAAGCTATGTTGTTATTTGTCATCATGACTTCAAGTGTTTGTTTCTGTTGGAACTAGTATTGGAGATGTTCTCAGTTCCGTTCATTAAAACAATTAATTTCCCCTCTTTTTTTCTTTTATACAATGTCAGTTTAAGATGGGGTTACATAATGTTGAGCTCCGCTGGCCACATAGGCTTATCTTTCGTGATGGCGGCAGGAAAAGACTCCTCTGCTCGATAGCCTCCCTGTATTCTGGAGACACCTCACTGTTTGCTATATGGACCAAGGAGTATGCTGTCCGCCTCTGGATTCAGCAAAGCTCTGACCAGGTGCTGCTCAATAACTTTAGGACCACAGTCCCTGAAACAAGAAGGTTGTACCTCCTACTTCAGAACTAATTTATACTCTATTTCTACACTGAGCACAATACATAACAAACACTGAGTTCAGAGCGGTAGGCCAACTGCTATCTTCATCTGAAACAATTTTCACCAGTATATTCCTCCCTAATGGTTATTACGCCTCTGCAATTCCAGCATTATTTCTTTCTAGTCAATAATATAGTTGTCAGTGTACTGTTTGGCAATTCCATGTAGTTTTACTTACCTCCGACACCTTCTGTTCAGGCTGGAGCATTATATAGACTTTACCTCATGTTCGCTACTGAACCACACATATATACAGACATAAATTATCAATTTACATTCAATTTTCATTAAAAGATATCAAATATTTCAAGCTTACCACAATTCATGGAAATAATACAGAATTACGTTGACTGGCACTGAATATAGCACAATTTCGATCTGCCGATGTCCCAGGCTTTTATTTAGAAAAATATGCACTGGCGCTCAACGCACTGGTTCTGTAGTAAGTTTATTTGCAAATGTGGTGTTGACCTGACGCCTCTAATTGACTATATTGGCAGGTCTAACCAATCATGCCATGTTTACACAGCTTTTCAAAAAAGTACTCCTACTCACGTTTCCCCTAACAACAACGAAGTAGTATTTATAGTCCGACTAATCGTGTTTAGCCTTACATTTATTTTCCGCCAATCAAATAGTAGGTAACATGTCAGCCTATTTCCCGTACAATGGTGTGTTGAAAATCTGCCACTGAGCGATTCTGATTTGGGTGTTGTCTGACATCCCTCACTATTTCTTTTGGCTATAATTTGGTATTTCCTAGACTATTTGCGTAACGTTTAACATATTATTTGTCAGCAAGTCCTAAGGAATCCAAATATACAAATTTAAAGGAGCTAAGTGGCTGCGTTCAAAATATGCACTTTCTTCTACCTCCTGTTTACTTCGAATACGATGTGGTGTCTGGGTACTGTAATGTTTTCAAACGTAAACCAGTATAACGTCATATTTCCTAATAAGCGTTTTTCAGGATTTTAAAACCTAACTCTGGTATGGGTAGTGTTGTTTATCACTGTCGATTTGAAAAAAAGCTAGTGCTTGTGGCCTTACACGCGTGATGGTAGTAATTGTGTATCGCGCGACTGTGGTAGTATTGCCTGCGTCCCTGCTTTCAGCCCTCCCTTCTTTCTATCTTTAGTCCATCTGTCTTTCGTTTTAGGTAACGTAGTGTATAAAAAGACATGAATGGAATTTTAAATCTAGGTCAACCTGCGTATCTCGAGGTTTTTCTTAGAAATGCAGCATATGTTTTATCGTAGAAGGCGGGTATTAAAGCAGTAGGCTTTTACTATCAACGTGAAACGTTACAATTTGCAGACGAAGTAGAAAACAAGGGGGATTTCGAGTACAGTCATTGTGACAGCACTGTTCTTTACCATTCTTCTTTCCTTTTATTGAATTTATGTGTTAGGCTTTACATTTACGTTTTAATTTATATATGTGGATTAGAATATTTCACGACAGACTCCTTACACTTTGAAAAATCAACTTTTAATGATCGAAAATTAGATCCATCCACAACTGCCTGGGATTTTAATACTTTCACCTCCTCATATAACTCATCAATCAATCTCTCCCTATCATCAATGATTCTCAACAACTTATTTTCCTTCCAATACCACCCTTCTTCCATTATATTATTATTATTAACCAACATCCTCCCATTTGCCCCTTTTTCTATTTCAATCTTTGACTTACTGCCCCCATGTTGACAGAACCGTGTATATTGATCCCTATCATCATACATGGATCCCAACTGCATATCATCAGTCAGAATCAAATCACATTGAATGGCCTGGTCTGTGTAACAATCTGCTCTTAAAGCAGTATCACCCTTATTTAATTCAATATCAACACTTTTCTCATCAGAATTCTCCACATCTCGTATCTCCTTATTTATATTCACTAACTCAGGTTGTATGTTATACTCCTCAAATATCCTTTTAGTTTCTTCTAAATCTTCAATACGTTTTACTTCAGCCTCCAATTCTTCATCACTAGGCATGTTATTTCCTAATGCCCATAAATTTCTAATAGCCATCTGTCCCAAGGCATGTGATTTTAAACTGATACCTTCCATAGTACATATCATTCGTCCCATCCTCACAAAATCCTCTAAAGTAAGCATTGTGAAGTTAATAATCTATGTAGTTACTCCACACTATGTTTTAATCAACAATATAATGTATTAAGTTATTCACCTATGTACCCAGTAGCCAATGTATTACTATGCTTAGTAATGTGTACTCTAATTTGTCTGTTATATTCAAGACAAAATATATTTTTAAAGTTATATATCAATATATAACATCATTATGCCCTAGTCATCAAGGACAAATAATAGTGGCTTGGACTATCACTGCAAATGCTAGCAGTTATTCCATCAAGTCACTTTTTAATTTAAAATTAACCAAATTACTTCAAATATTATTATATTCTTATTCTTCTATAATAAAATTAAGTTATAATTATCCTAACATCAATGATTAATTAACACACATTACAGAGACAATTAAATAAATTTTTACAAACAATAGTACATCACAATTGACGAATGTAGACATAAAAAAAATGATTTCACGAACTAAATCAAGAACGGAAGTGGTATGAGAATTAAACCAAAATCTAGGTCAAAGTACCACCACAAAAAAAAAATACGAACACAGAAAATAATGACGTCACAGGACTCTATAACTGACGAATATGTACAATTATCAAATAATCGAAAGTAAGATTGAGAAAAACATGAAAGATTACAAACAGTTGACGAAAATGAATATACATGAAACTTATTACAAAAGAATTACACCAGATTTAACAGGACTATACACCTAACACGTAATATCGAATTTTTGCAACAACGAGCATAACGTTCCTCAAATTATGTTAGAGGGTATCCCGTAGCAAATTGAAAAAATTCAATGATCCCTAATGAGAACCATCAGAATTGTTTGTGGTCTGCCAAGGCGACATAATAATCAATCCTGATTGCCGCCAACCAAATGCCCGCTTAACATTACAAACATAGATTACATAGATATATATATAACATAAATGAATGAAATATGCCAACGAAGGAAAGTGGACCACAGTTTGCTATCATTGCACAAACGGGTACTTAGCTTTACAAGTTTGATAGTTTCCCCCGGACAGTGTTAGCATACGCCAACGGCGAAGATAGTTCCTTCTTGCAGTTGTTATTGAATGTTTGAGAGTACAGGCTTTGTTTCGAATGCAGTAATGTTCTTAATTTGTCGTTAGGCATTCTTGTAGAAGATCTTGATTTCGGCCGTTCCTCTTGCACATAATTTGATGACGTGTGTTGCTCTTGGGTCGTTATGCGTAGTGCGTCACAGTTTGTAGGTCACATGAGTGATTCACGATTATAAACATTTCGTGGCGATACTAGAAATAACTGTCCTTTTCTCAAAATCCACTTGTTTAGCCTCAATAAGAAAAAACTTTTTTCGATCCCCGCTATGGCCGCCAAACTTTTGTTACCGGCGTTTTAGTAGGTTTCAATGTAGGCTTCGGTTAGCAGTTTGACTTCGGTAACAAAATCTATTTTTGTCTTTTCGTAAGTTCTGGTTGAGGCTTGTTTACCATTAAAATACATGATTCTCTGATCACGTGATATATCTACGTGTGGTAGAGCAAATATCGTGCTTAGATGTATACAACGAAAGCATGGGCCAAAACACTGGCAATGTTCAACAAAGCATTGTACTTGAGAAAATCCGCTAAGTTGAGAGTCCACAATTTACATTTATTAACGGCATACAAATCTCAGTAAGACAATTCATGGTGAGTCAATAAAATACATCAAACAATACGTCTCCTGAGTTTACCTCTTCGTAGTCGTCCTATCGTCAGATTATTTACACGTGATTGCGTATTCCGACAATCCGGTAACGAATAATCCAACTTCGGCGATCAATATGAATTATGGATAATTCTTCATTAAAATTGCTCCCTGTACATTATCTTCGAATTGAATTACATTTCCCTTCATCAACTGAGACGTAAATCATATCCATTAATCCTAGGCAGACCCTCGTGCCTTATAATAAATTCCTTTATACCATTATCATCACAATGGGAGACTTCTCACAAACGCGTCCGTCAAGGACCGCTATCAATCCAAAAGGGGTACAATTACAAGGTCGTCACGTCGTAGCTTAACAACGTGAAAACGTCATCCTAAAATCTCATCATCATCAGTTGCCATCTCCACAACGGAGGTTGGCTGTAATGGATCTCCAACGTCTTCTGTCTCTTGTCTTGGTGGTACACTCTGATAGACTCTTTCCCGTCCATCTCTTGATGTTATCTTCCCACTTATAGCGCTGTCTTCCCCTTGCACGTTTACCTTCAACTCTCCCTTCTGTTATGGTCTTCTGCAAGGTGTTATGCCTTTTTATGTGGCCAAAGTATTTTAGCTGCCGAACTTTGACCTCTCTCATTAGTTCTCTTTTCATACCTAGATTTTCTAGGACCTCCTTATTTGTTTTCATCTCTTTCCATGAGATACGCCCCATTCTTCTATATATCCACATTTCAAGAGCCTCAATTCTTTCTTCCAAATGCTTATTCATCGTCCATGTTTCTGCACCATACAGAAATGCAGAATATATATAACACTTTATGATTCTCAGTTTTAATTTATGAGATAACTGTTTGGATGTCAGTATATGTTTCATGTTGTTGAATGTAGCTTTGGCCATTCCTATTCTCTTCTTGATTTCTGTTTCACATCTGCCATCTTCTGTTATTATATGACCAAGATATACGTAGCTCTTGACTTGTTCCAGGATTTTCCCATTTACGCTTATCTTTAATGTGGGTTTATCGTCTGTTTTGCTAATTATCATAGTTTTAGTTTTCTCAATATTAATGTCGAGTCCATATTCATGACTTATACTGTTCACTTGCTTCACTAGTTCTTGTAACTCCTGTTCGCTTTCAGCTAACAACACGGTATCATCTGCATATCTAAGGTTGTTTATTGATCTTCCACTGATGTTCAGTCCTGGTATTTCCTGTATCTGTTTGAAAATTTTTTCGGTGTATAAATTAAATAGGCAGGGGGACAGCACACAACCTTGTCTGACACCTCTTTTTATGTCTATGTGTGGTGAATAATTCCTTCCCGATCTTACTGTGGCAGTTTGCTCCCAATAAAGGTTACTGAGTATTCTTATATCTTTTCCATCAATACCTAGGTGACCTATATTCTTTGCGTTCAAAACCCTGAACCGCGAAAACCCAATAACATATAAAACCAAAATGCGCAACGTTAAATATAGCTCTCACTACCCCTAGTAGCTACAATCTGAAATCCTCACTTAACAGTATGCACGTGTGTGGATTTTGTGTGTGTGTGTATGTGAATATGTGCATTCGTTTACAATGATATTTTAAGTATTATTTTAATATTCATAATCGTTCATTGCTGTCCATGGTAGGTTTAGTATTCTCCCAAGTAGCCAGATTTCTGTAGCTGCTGTTGACTTTACTGTTTGTTCAATCAATTTCCAAGATTTAAAGAGCAGCAGCTTCATTTTGGTCAAATATAATCAAAAATATCTTTAGCTCGGCCAAAGATAATTAAGTGTGTTGTTAGTTTCACCAAATCTGATTCAGTTTTTAATTGTGGGCTTATAAATTAGTAAGTTTAATTGTACAATTTTGGGTAGTGTATTACATTCATTAGTTTCTAGTCTACACTCGAGCTTCCAATTATTTTCTGTCTGTCTGTCTGTCTATCTGTCTGTCTGTTTGTCTGTCTGTCTGTCTCTCTCTCTCTCTCTCTCCCTCTCTCTCTCTCTCTCTCTCTCTCTCATATTCTCTGTCATAAGAGGTTTTGATGTTAATAAACTATGGGATATCCTGGACAAATAGGTGTATCAGATGATACCAGGATAGTGCCAGATAAAAGGCTGGTCTTATAAGTAATACCCCCTTCTCTGAAAAAGAGCAAGGGTGTATAGACATCAAAGTGGGGTCAAGCTATGTAAGTTCTCAGAGAAGATGATGATGATGTACTCTGAGTCCCTAACTGCTACCTCTCCTGATCCCAAATTGATTTAGCTACGGGTCTAGGGGAATTTATTTAATATAATTAATGATTAATTTCAAAAAGAACTTCAACTTTAATAAAATTATTTAAGCAAGGCTGTATGAAATTTTATGTACAATTTAATTGTCCTGAACCTCAATCTTTTAGGTCAGGAATTCTCAAAATCAAGACAATGATATTTACACATTAAAATAAATATTTAGGAAAATCTGTTCCATTTTTGTAAAGTGGTCACTGGAATAACTACACAAACAGTTCCTGTTCATAATATTGATACTTCTGCTAGTACTACACTGTAAGGTCTCTTGATTACTTTGGAAAGTCTGATACTTTCATCCTACAAAGGGTTGTAAGTTTATTTTGAATACTTTTTGGTGAATGGTTTGGATAAACTGACATTGCCTTCCTAAAGGACTTAACTTTAGAATGTTGCTGCTGCTGTTCTGTAAAATATTTGTCAGGATCACCAACTTTGTGACTCCTGACTGCGAAGATGGGGTCTGGCTCCAAGTGTATAAGGAACTCTCAACTCCCACACACTCTTCCTCTCAGGTGAATGCAGCCACGAGGTAATTTCGTGATATAACCTGGAATAGAAGGACAACCCATTCCATGTAGAAGTCTGCCTCAATCCATTCACCCCTAAACAATATTAAAACTTACCCTTGTCAGATATTTGTGCTAACAAGTTGCACAAGACCTTGAATTCCGTTGCCTACAATCAGTTTCATGTAATCATTCTTTCTCTGTTTGGATTCGATGTTAGTGTCCCTCGTCCATGCTTGGCTCCCATACAATAATCATGGTAAGTACAATACAGCATGTGACCTATTGATTACTTCATTCTAACCTTCCCTATATGTTTATCACATGATCTTGGAACAGTGTGTCACCCCCGAAAAAAATACCAATTTAAACCACTACTAACACTTACTGTCGTAAATTTTGTGCCCTACTTGGAAACACTATACACATTTTTTTTCATTTCGAACAAGCCTGCAATACTACACACATTCCTACTTAGGTCAGTGTGACACAACACATCCCGCCGGCAGTTTCACTTTCGAATTAATATGGAACACATAGGCTGGTTATACGCAGGTTAATAATTAACAAAATAGGCAAATAAAATTATCTTTCTTTCCCTCAGGTAAAGATATTCACCCACACGCACAAGCTGAACTGGCCGTCTAAAGGTTCTTACAACTGCTCTCAGTTCAAACGGCAAAACTTTGGTCATACTGTCTTTTCGTTCTGTCAGCTCGGTGCAGATTTGTGAATGGAATGGCCAGATCGTACTACCTTGTGCTATTTATAGAACTACTTCCGCCCCATCGGAAGACAAGTCAAAAACCTATTTTTAGACACTAATGACTGATACGAATTTGAGCGTATTTGTATAATCGGACTAAATTTAAATATTTTATATTACAGTTATTATTGGACCGATTTTAATTATAAAAAGTGATAATAAAACGGCCCATTGCTCTCTATCGTTCTATATGGTTTTCCCTCAGTTATTCCTTTGCATTTCAATCGGGGTAATTTTTAAGTAATTAAATTTGGCATTACCCTGATATGAAAATACCACCAAAATCAATTTTTCTAAGTTAATATAATTTATTTATGAGGGAATATTTATGTTTATGAGTTAAGCAATATCAGCGCTATAATTCGAGATATTCCTTTCATTTTAATTCCTTTTAGTGGTTAAGAAATAAAATATCTTCGTTCGATCAAAAACACAGAATAGGCATTGTTACCAATTAAAAAGATTTCTTTATCCTTACCCCCAAAAAAAAAATACGCACTCTCATTGGTTGTTAGATTTGTACTATGCTCTTAGATAAATTTTGGTGGGCGGTAACTTTTGACTTGGTTCCTAGACAAATTCAAATACCCTAGATAAATTTTAGATTCAAAAATACAATAGCTAGTTTTAAGCGGGGAAATTTTGAGCGTGTTGTCATACAGATAAGAATTTTTACGACATTCTCTTTTTATGTCTTCTGTCGGATCCCGATAATTAAGCAACTCTACATGAAGACCTCAGGATATTTGCCTGTAGCATTAAAAAAATTTGTTACTGTCTAATGCTTTAGTATTCTACAATTTACATTTTAAAATTTTATGTAACGATTTAGTCACAAATGTTCGTGTTCTTTGTTTGTCAGTACCAGTAAGTCTGCGTGTTTGTCTTATTGTTTACCAGTGCCAGCCTGTCTCTGTGTTTGTCTTACTGCTTGTCAGCGTTAACTAATATGTGTGTTTGTCTTGCCGTTGTCAGTCAGTTTGTGTGTTTGTCGTGATGTTTGTTGATGTCAGTCAGTTGTTATGTTTGTCTTACTGTTCGCGTACTCTCATACAGTCTTTGACACCTGCAAGTTCATGCCCAGAAACCGTTGTGAACGTCCTCTTAAAATTTGTAATACACTTCGAACAAACAAATACGTATTCTAAAGATGCAGTTTTCATGTCCGTAAAGGTACATTCTTGATGTCGCTCAAAAAAAAAACATTACTTGATGTACCCTAAAAATGCAATCTTGACGATGTGCCATCAAACACAAATTGTAAAAGTTTGTGAGTGCGTGTGTGAGTGAATCAGCATGACATGTCCTGTTTACATTAAGCTTCAGGAAGCAGCTACGAAGATTAAAAGGAACTACAACATGGACATTAGGGCAAGAAAACGTTTCGGGAGAGAAAAATAATTAGGGCCATTTATAAAGGACTTTAGCATTTACAGCTGCCACAGATGTACGAGAAGAAAGCTACAAAAGAAGTGGCTAAAATGGACTATGATTGTTTAGTTTTCCACTATACACGTGTGCCAAGATTGTTTTAACTTACTCCATGTGAACGACTCTTTATTTGGAGACGTTATGCTATGTTGTTTCTGTGGGTGGATTAGGTAGACGTGAAGAAACGTTATTTCTGAATGGAAGATGTGATCACCAAAATTGTATAAACATTTAAACAAATAAAGAGGGGAAACCCGAGGCCTGTGAACAGTAAATAAATAAATATTAATTGTAGCGTGGCACGTAAAGATCGATTACACATGAATAAGTGTGCCTGGAAAGAACTATCACCCTAAACCAGGGTTTCTTAACCTGTGGCCCATGGACTTCTTGGGGGTCCTTCAATAGGTTGGAGAGCGATGGGGGGGGGGGGGGGGGGGGGGTGTTGGGGGGGGGGGGGAGGGTCCTTGGTTTAAAATATAAACGGAATTAATACTTAATTTTTTATGTATATCATATTTTAATATTTAATTTTATTCGAGGAGTTGTCAAAGGTTCTTGCATTTCAAGAAATATATTACCTTTGCATACTGTTTTTTATTAGACTAAATGACTTTTCTTTGTAATAAAATGTATTATGTGTTTGTCAAATGTTTAATTATGTGTTTATGCAAATTGTTTTCAAGAAGGGATCTGTAGCATTCACCGGACAATCAAACGAGCATACTGCTGCCAAGATAGGATGTATAATTCTACATTTTGTACGGGTGCTTTCGTCAGCGAATTATCCTTATCAGTTAAAGGTTTTTTGACTTAATTGTTCTCCAGGATGCGCGAGCCGGCACTGTACCCAACAATCCCTTGTCATTGTTTTTAGACTGCATGATAGGCTACAGTGTTAATATTCTTTGCTCAATGTTCGGGCCCTGGTAACTTACAGGAGGTGATAATAGTAAATGTATTAATAATAAATAAAAAAGTTAAAACTCGTTTAATAGTAGGAAGTGAACAATTCATTTGGAATAGTCTATAGCGTCTTATAATAGAAAGAATTCAGATACCAGACTGGTTATCCACATTTACGTTACAGCTACTCTTAACCTAACCCAAATCCTGTTTTTAGATTTTTTTCTTTCAAAATTAAAAACGATTGACACAGAGCCTATTGCTCCTGATTTCTGCTAAAAAATTAAATAAACAGCTAAAAGCCATGTTACTGACTGCGTAAAGCGAAGTCAGGCATAAGAAGTCTCCAGAAAGTAGGACATCTTGTTGACTTCACTCATGATTTGGCACAAATAATGTGGACAAAATTGTTAGATAACATGGAGGCAGGGATCAGACGAATAACCAAAAACGAAATGGGGATTTAGGGGAACTGAGAAATAAACAAATTAAACAAAAAACAGCGAGTGATCGTAGAATTGAAGAGGATTTTTTTTTAATCCACAGAAAGTTCCAAATATTTCAGGAAGAATCAGACTGAAACAAATAATACATTGACGTGACACTTTAAATACATCATTTGGAAGCGATTAATTAAAATATAGATCTAAGTATAGCTTTGTGAAACATGTAATAACATGTAAAGACAGACAAGAGGGCGACAGAGACTTTCTCATTGTATGTTGTGTTTATTTGAATGCATGCTGCTGTTTGAACCCTGTAGCAGTACATCTTCTCACTAATAAAGTCATTCTCATTTCTGAAATATTATAGGAAACATGAGAGTCGATTATAGTCCAGTGTAGTCGTTATTAAGTCTCTGAGGCGAGAAAGAGAGAACGTGACTACTGCTCCTTCAAGTTAGTTTAAGAGGCCACTAATATGGGGTTGTGCCTAGGAGTGGCAACCACAGTGTATAAAAAAGATTGCTATAGAAACCACTGATACAATACATCATGAATGCTTTGGCGGATGCTTACAGCAAGAGACTAGCTGCAGCAGTGACCACATTCTCCATAAAGGAGCGAAAGGGGGATGGAAATCAATGACGTATTCCGATGTGAATATCTACATGTGGTCAGTAACTATTATCTTTAAAACAGTGGCAGACTTTGGCAAGAATTGTAGGTCTCATGACATGGTTGTAGATTTATAACCGAGTTAATCTGCATGTGTGTGCATGTGACGAAGAAATCGCCTCCTTTTCTCTTCTTAAATCTGTTCTCATACCTAATCACTCATTCCTCTTATTTCTAGAAAATCCACCACTTGTCTAAAATCTAAGTTTTCTCATTCTTCCAAAAGAATTACCTCCCTCTTTGTTCACTGTTTTACTGGTAAAAGTCTTTCAGACTTCGCCGTGAACTTCTGACCGCTGTCCCAGTTAACAGGGGTTTTCCTCTGGGAATAATTACAGTTCTAGAAAACTGGTAGGAGTATCGTTGTCATGCGACCTTTGACCTCAGCAACCAGCGAGAGTTAATTTAAAATCACAACTGGCCTGGTATCTCAGTGCCCAGTACCAGGTGTGTATGCATTTGGGGATGGAACGAAACGTCAACAAGAGGTCAGGTCCCCCCCCTCCCCCCCCCCCCCCCTCAGCTAAAGAGCAGACAGAAACTCTCCAAACAGAATAAGAATTTAGGCGCATTCTATCGCTAGCAGTCGGTGCCCCGGCCTGCACAAGAATTGCTCCAAGAAATACAGAGGGAGCACTGTCCATTTTAAAACAGCATTTTGGTTCAGTTGAGAGAGTAAGTGATTTACTATTGTTAATTCGAATAACTTGAATAATAATCATATGTTTCTCTACAGCATATTATTTCAGTATCTTTTGTTAGACTAAATTCTAAATGCACTTTCATCTTCATTGTGACAGTAATTAATGTTCTTTGATTTTGTATTTGCGACTACTGAACTATTTGTACTGAAGGTTTCATTCATGAACTATCCTTGTCTGTTTTAAAACTGAATGATTTCTACTGTATGGTTTCATCTATGAACTATCATTGTCATGTTTTAATACTGAACGATTCCTACAGTATGGGTTCATATGTGAACTATCCTTATTATGTTTAATGTGTTTATATGCATGTATCCTGTGCAAAGATTTTACTATCAGGTTATATGAATGTTTATTACATAAACATAGACCAATGTAACGATGGGCAACAGCACTGTAGCCATTTTATGAATGTAATAATTTGACTGACTGTAAGCCAATATTTCTCAAGACTGAGACAAGGAACACACCCAAATAGATTTAATACTCAAGTAGCAAAAATGTAAATTAGCGGTTCTCAAGCCTTGGCAGCAAGGACACCCAACAGGTTTTACGGCAGCATGGGAGACTATGCCCCAGTGGTTCTCAAACCATGGTACCAATGACCCCAAATTTATTTGACTGCTCTATGGGCACAATGTAGACCAGTGGTTCTCAAACGTTTGATGACCACAGCCCTGAACTTCACCATTGGTGAAACTAACAGCCCATAGGTTGGAAATCACTGCGGTAAACAAGCAGGAAGCCAGATATAGGTTGAGATCCACATGTATGCTTATAGCATCAGTTATGACGTAATATTTAAGATGGATAATATATAGCAAAAACAAAAATCAGAAGGGTCACCATAAGGGACTTGGTGTTCGCTGATGACGCTGCAGTCGTCACTCAAAGCCAACTGGAGCTTTAGAGCTTGATGAATCGCTTCACCCAAGCATGTAAGGACTTTGGCCTCATAATAAGTCTAAAGAAAACGAATGTGCTGAGTCAGGATGCGGGTGCTGCACCAGTTATCACTATCGATAACTATGAATTGGCAGTGGTACACAACTTCACATACATGGGGTCTACCGTCAGTGATAAACTCTCACTGGACACAGAAATTGACAGCCGCATTGGCAAAGCTGCAGCTACCTTTGCCCGCCTCACATCGGGTGTTTGGGGAAAATCCAAACTTACAACGAAAACCAAGGCTGCGGTATATAACGCCTGCGTCTCCAGCACTCTCCTACATGGCAGCGAGACCTGGACGACCTATTCTAAGTAAGAAAGAAGGCTCAATACCTTCCATTTACGGTGTCTACACCACATCCTCGGCATCTCGTGGAAAGATAAAGTGACAAATGTCGAGGTGTTGTCACGTGCTGGCCTTCAAAGCATGTATACACTGCTTAGACAGCGCAGACTACGCTGGCTTGGCCATGTCCGCCACATGGAAGATGGTCGCATCCCGAAAGATATCTTCTACGGGCAACTAGCAGATGGCAAAAGAACAGTTGGGCTACCGCAGCTGAAGTTCAAAGATGTGTGCAAGAGAGATATGAGGGCACTAGACATGAATCCAGCAAAGTGAGAGGATGAAGCTATCGATCGCACCAAGTGGCGATGCTATTTACGGCGCCATCTCAGATTGGGCGAAAAGACGCTAACACAACAAGCCAAAGAGAGGGGAAAACGTCGAAACGATACATCAGGACAATAAGCAGCTGAGGGCTGTCACCTCAGTGGCGCATTCCCATAGTCAGTTATAACTGAAGGGGCTATTATTATTATGATATATAGCACATTGTTATTGATATTAGGGATGATGTTTTAATGTTATTTCTGATGGACGATTAGCGTCCAGCAGATATGGGAAACGACTTCTCTGGCAAGACCACTAATGGGGCTTCAATTGTTTGTCAATCCAGTCCTACCAGGAGACCTACCGGAAGGCCCTACCCGAGTCCTGTCCGGGGTCTATCCAGTAACCATAAGCAGTGTTCTCGAGGGCCGACTTAATCAATCCCAACTGGTGATGCGCCCTGAGTCAAGACAGAGGAAGCAGCCCCTGCCATCCTCTGAAACCCTGTTAGAATTACTTGCTGTGCTGGTCCTGGAGTGCTGGGACAGAATGAACCCCCTGGCAACAAGTCAACAAAAATCCAGCAGCTATGTCAAATCTCAGATGAGTAGTGTAAATACCAAGCAGAACCACCACATGAAAGCTAATTCAGTCCAAATGATGTTAATTTATTCTGACATTTCTCAGAACCATTAACAGATTAGTTAACAAAACTTATAGTTGTAAATTTTTGAAGCTGTGAGAATCTATCATCATTTTTATAAATTTAAAATATGTGAGAATATATCTTAATTTTTGTAACTTTACATAACAGAGTCTGTTGTTATTTCTCTTGTAATATTTAATTGGGTTGTATAGTTTTGGTAATTAAAATCTACATCCTGGGGGCAGAGCAGTAATTGAATAAACACTATTGGGTCGGGATATTTTTAATGTGGCTGGGCACCAAATCTCTTTCTCAGCTTTAGTCCTTTGTAGGATTTCTGAGAAAAACAATTTATTTTCTAGAAAATATTCTGTTTGGTTTCACCATAATTCTCTTTTAAGTAAGGTTTCTAGTGGACTAATTCCCGAGGAGAGACAGTGCATTCAACATGCAGTCTGAAATATTATCATCTAGCTATTATCTTTTATCCATTCCATCCAATCTATCACACTCTCATTAAAATTATCCGTCACAGTGCTTAATATCAAGCTCAATTAATACTGAATTTATACCTATTTTTTCATTAACTTTAGTAAGCCTGTGATTAGGCCCCCGTTTGTGCATACTGCATGGTTGTGTGTATACATGTGTTTGTGTGTGAGTGTTAGCTATTGTGACGAATTAGGCTCAAGCTCCGGACATTTATTAACAAGGGAGTGGATGCTAACATAAAGGGATAATATTGTCACAAGGGAGGGACTTTGTGTGTAAATTCTGATAATAGTCGTAGAATTCGAGCCCATGTGAGGGAGTAGGGAGACATAAAGAGCAGAGTGAGAGAAGGGTGTAAGACAAGTGCAAGAGAAAGAGAAAAATGTGTAATGAAAGGGAAATAAATGAAAGCAAGCAAGAGCCTAAAAAGTATGAGAGGTTTTTGAAGAGCCAAATTTAATACACGATATGTTCAAGGATGCATTCAAGTGCTGATGTTCTTAATTTTTTGTAAAAGTTGGGCTCTGAAATTTTTTGGACAGAACCAGGGCCGTAAAATTTACACACTATTTGCAAATTAGGTTTTCTTTAATACTAAAATTGTACTATGTGTATTCGTTCTCATGTTTTCTCCACTCTCTCTTAGAAAGGCTTGTTTTATATAGTGGGTCCGTGCGCAAAGGAAGTTTATTATTCTAATTTGAATTAAACAATAATCTTTCTTTGCGCACGTTATGAGAAGAGGACAAAAGTGTACATCGTGACAACAGGAAAAACAAAGAAGATAAAGGACGACAAAGAGATGCGATACTGAACAGTTTGAATTCGCAGCTTGGAAAAACGTAAACGACATAATTAATAAGCAGTACTGGGGACACAAAGTTGTGCAGAACCATGATCAACTCTGATAACTGATTTGGAACGTCCTGAAGAAAAAGAAAACAATAATAATAATAACATTAGAATCTGTATCATATTATTAAAGCAGAAATCACTCTTTATACTAAAGCCTGTAACCACAATTTAATAATAACGTCAGCATTCACAACTTCATAACAAATCTCCTCTCTGTCACATGAAAGTCAAACTTCACTTCGTCATTATCACGACCGTCAATATATCATATACTTGAAAGTAACGCGACAAAAATGAAGGGAACGTTTTTTGTTATGTTCTTTCTGCTTCATGTCCTGAGCACGGCACCATTTCTATTGTGTTAAGTTTTTTTCCTTTCCATTCGCTTTCATCTGCAGTTGATCGTTATAGTCAACCCATCTGGGTGCATTAGCAATGAAGTAAAAAATAGCAGGAGAAGTGAAAACATGTAAATAGATTATAATTTTGCTAATTACTTAACAGCTTTTTAATCACTGCATTTTGTGTGTTGTTGTAAATGTATGATTACCTTTAAAATGTTTGTTCTTGATAGCCTGTGTCCTAAACTTTTACTTTAAGACTGTCTCTATCCTTGCATAAGCGCTAAATGAAGTTGACCTTGAGCAAAGACTGCTACTGGCAGGTATACACCTAAAAGATCAAATTACTGCCCCTGTGCTTTGTTGATTGTCATGACAAGATGAAAGGAATGCTGCTTTCTCTTGGTTTACTGCCCACAGATTAATAAAATGTGATATGCACATAAGACATTGTCTGGGACAAGCTACTAGACCGTTGGATGATTTCTTTTAATGATTAAATGATTATAGCAAGTACTAATTATTGGATACTGTCTATGATGAATGACTTTGATGCGCCTCAGTGCTATCGGGTTATGACTAATGAGTACTGACGAGTACTTAATGCTGACTGGGCCAATGAGTACGGGTGGCTAGATATAATGTTAAGACTAGATGTCTTTTAGCCACCAAGTTTTTGGGACACCCTGTAACATAGCTGGGTGTGCTGTAGTCTGGTTTAAGGCTATCTATTGAGAGCAGATAGGATAACCCTCTCTCTCTCTGTTGGCGCATTAGCGCGTCCGCAGAAGCTGCCAGTATAAAGCCTTCTGACGTGATTAAGACTTCTTGTTGAATACAGCGGACTTGGTTCTTCTTTACTGTGCACGATTTCTTGATTTAATGCCGTGTGTGCCGTGACCAGAATTTTGTCTGTCTTATATACTCGCAAAGCGGACTCACACATTTTAAAAATTATTATCCACAGGAAATTTTATACTGATTCAAGGAATTTATACTTCTGAGAAAAAAAAAAAAAAAAATTCGCCTACGCATTTTTAAATTCAACTAAAAATTCCGTTTTTAATTATATAATAATGACATTCCTACATTTAAAATCCGGTGCTTTTTTTAATAAAATCTAAACTTTTCTGATGCAGCTACCTACCTCACGCATCGGTAAAATCAGGTTTCTGGGTTTGAACTAAATATTAAATGTGGTAAAAACGGTGTACCATTATATTTCCGTTCGTTCACACTAGTGCCCCGTTATCATATAAGAGTTACGCCAACTAAAATTTGGCCGCCATTTTCGGCTGTACCCGAATAGCAGGAAAATGGACCCGATCGCGAGTTTCAGACCTAATATGCATTTTCGTTTAGGTTAACTAATAATTTGAAGACGCAGCAATAGAGACCGCAGTCAGCGACTCATAGCTTGACTGCCTGCGTCAGGACCAGCGAACCAGAGCTAGTCAAGACCGTGCTCCACCTCCACGTGGTGGTCCTGGAAACAGCCTGCAGCAATGCAGTCTGGCTGAGCGAGCACGGATCGCAATGGGAAGGCAAACCCGGTCCTAAAAAATGCCGTGCAGAAGTCGGATGTGTCGACCGAAAGGTGCAGATATCACAGCTATGTTGTAAACAGACACAACGCAACCACCGTCCTTTTCAGGGCGAACGAGGAAGAAGAAGAAGAAGAAGAAATAAAATTAGATGCAAATACAGTAGCACATATTTGTAGATCTAGGGGCACTAGTTCACACGTTTTGAGTGCGCGGGTTGATCTGATGAAATATTTGGAAAGAGATAATTTAAAAATATGATGAAATAATTTGGGTGCTTTATCACACTTTCATATGTGACTAAAGTAATCACGTCGCTATGTAAGTGTGGTAGTTTATGAGTGAAGAGATAATTTATGAACGAAAAGATGGTTCTTGATCAAAGAGAGCTAACCAGATTTATAGTAAGTAAGAGATTAGCAGTAAGCGAATTATCGTACATAAAGGAGCAAAGGTTACTTGAATAATTAAGAGAGAAACCATTTGTAGTTATATGGTACAGGTTCTGGTAGCTTCGAGGAGTCTCTCTATAAATAGGCTCGAGCCACCCACCTCTATCTCTTGTGCTCCATGTAATTCAGAAAGGCAGCAGCTCAGAAGTGCTTGTTCAAGTTTCCACGACTTGGTCATAGTCGGGTTTGTGGTTAGCAAGACATGCAAGTTACTTGTGTGAGACGGAAGATACTTCACGAGATGGGCATGATAGCAAGATAATTTCCAAGTAACGCTAGAGAGACAGCGTCAATCACCAATCAATACCCTGTAGCTCCCCAAGGAGCATAGGCCTTCAACAAACACTTGCCAAGTCTTCCTGTCCTGTGCCATCTGCTCAAGTTCTTTCCATGTTTTTCTCATCATTTTCATCTCTGTATCCAGTTCTCTTCTCCATGTGTTTATTTGGTCTACCTCTGCCTCTCTTTCCTTGTGGATTCCAGAACAAGGACTGCCTTGTAATGCTATCAACAGGTTTCCTTAATGTGTGTCCTATCCATCGCCAGCGTCTTCTTCTCAACTCTTGTTCCACTGGCAATTGTCTGGTTCTTGTCATCAATTCCCCATTTGTGACTTTGTCATACCATTTCAGTTCTTCTATTCTACGCAAGCACCCGTTTATAAAAGTCTGTAGCTTTTTGGTTGTTGATTTTGTTAGTCTCCATGTCTCAGAGCCATACAATAGGACTGTCTTCACATTTGAGTTGAAGATTTTTATTTTTGTGTTGGACTTCATATCTCTTGTTCTCCATATGTTTCCCAATGCAATGAAAGCTCCTCTTGCTTTTTGTATTCTTATTTTGATATCACTGTCTGTCCCTCCTACTTTGTCTATATTACTTCCAAGATATGTATACGATTCTACATCATTTAGTGGTGTTTCTTCAACCTTGTTATCATTTCTTGCATTTATTCTCTTAAACTTTTTTATTTTCGCTGTGTATTTTCAGGCCCTATTGTTGTGACCTCTCATCGAGAATTTTCATTTTCTCTTGCATATGGTTATGGGACAGAAGAGCCAAGTCATCTGCAAAATCCAGATCATCAAGCTGTTTAGTCAGATTCCACTGGATTCCATTTCTGTTGTGTGATGTCGATGTTTTCATAACCCAATTTATTGCTAGTAAGAAAAGAAATGGAGACAAGAGGCATCCCTGTCTCACTCCCGTTCTAATCCTAAATGGTTCTGTAAGTTGTCCTTCATGAAGAACTCTGCATGTCATGTCCTCATATGTCTTATTTATTAAGTTAATGATCTTATTGGGAACTCCATAATGCCTCATCAATTCCAAAGTGATTCTCTGTCTACACTGTCAAATGCCTTTTCATAGTTCACGAATCCGATGTATAACGGTGAATTCCATTCCAGACTTTGTTCAACTATTATTCTCGATGTGGCTATCTGGTCTGTACAGGATCTGTTTTGTCGAAAACCTGCGTGTTCATCTCTCAGTTGCTTGACAGGTACAGCGTATTCAAGTCAAATTAATACAACTTTGGAGATATTCAGTAGTAATGACTATAACCTGACAAAGCTGTGTAGAACAAGAACAGAATAGAAAAGGTTAATAAACTGAAGAGCTAGCAGAAACAAGAGAGAAGAAAAGACAGACAGATTTGAAGAAGCCTCTATGACTAACGTAGCATCATTATGTTGTATGAGAACAATGTTATAGGCAGGATGAGCTATGACCTGCAGAGTGTATGCTGTTACTTCTTTCTTTTAAACCCCATGTACATAGTGTAATAAAGTTTGAGAACCATTACACGCTTTGGTATGCATCATCATCATCACGCCAAGGACAAGAGTCTATACATTATAGATCACATAAGCAAGTACTGTGACGGGAGCCGCGCTGGTGTAATGGCTACAACGTTGTACTGGCGACCAGGTTGTCAAGGTTCAAGCCCGGGCGTCAGCGTTTGAAGGAATGTTTACGACCGGGAATTTGACTGAATAACCTGAACGGCTCCTGCACATAAACCCTCTGTGGATGGAAAGGAGCGAAGCTCCTGACCGGGTTGGAAGGAAAGTACACTGACCCCCCAGCCTCGCAATGACATGTCATTGGGCCAAAAGGGCTAGAAACCTCGAGTGCCGCTGGTTAGAGAAAAAAAAATATATATATATATAAACGAAACAAAATATTGCTACAAAGAAAAAAACCAAAAGATTATAAATAAGTAAATAGCTATATCAGCTATACTGTCTCACACATCTCATATCGACAAAAAAAAAAAAAAAGATTTTTTGGTAAACGTTGAATGAATGAAGGCAGAGAGAGAATGAATGAAGGCAGAGAGAGAATGAATGAAGGCAGAGAGAGAATGAATGAAGGCAGAGAGAGAATGAATGAAGGCAGAGAGAGAATGAATGAAGGCAGAGAGAGAATGAATGAAGGCAGAGAGAGAGAATGAATAAAGGCAGAGAGATAGACTGGTTTGGTTTTGGAGGATTATCTTCATTGCACTAAGACAACTCCATCAGTGCTCCGGTCTCCTTCCTTAGATCACACAATGAGGTTCTCAGCACAGTGCACGAACTCCATAGCACCGGCGAGAATCCCAATGTGTGTTTATTGGAATCACACATTCTCTAAATATTTTTGTGGTGGGTAGGTTTCTAATGTTTAAATTTATCAAGACAGCGACCTTATGGCCTGCTCTTTGCAATTTCCAACTGATGTGGGATTTTTAACGTGCGCAACTTGCACACGGGACCTCTTATTTTTTGCCCTTATCCGAGAAGGCTAGGCATCCGATCTCCCTACCCAGTAGACAGTGAAACAGAGAAACATTTTAACTGGACTTACCAAACCCAGATATTTTTTCCAATTTTTACCAGCCCACTGGGGTGTACAAAATAACATTAATGTTCCCGACTTCTGACAGTTGTATTCAAGCAGATTTATCCAGATTTTTACGCTGTGCAGAATCGGAGCTCTAACATAGAGTTGTCCGGTAGGATTATCATCATCATCATTTGTAAAAAAAATTTTGCAACCAGATGTTTCCCAATATTGGACGTATTTTCCTCTTTTAACTGTGAACCCCAAGAGCACGTTCCTACATCAACAATTGGCGGTGACATTTTGTTCATCCAGGGGGAAAAAAAACAGATTCGGCGTTCACCTCACTAGCCTTTGTTTATTCGAGGATGGACTGGGGCCAATTTGGGAAGTGAACCTGATATTATATTTATTCAGGGATAATTGTATTTCCAAGAGATATCACCAAGAGTAGGTAAGAGTGATTGAGTGACCACTGTATGAAAGAGTGCCTGAGTAATATTCTTTGTTTCAGGGAATTTACCGACGTTGGATTTGCTTAAACTTGTTTACTTTACTGGGTAGCATATAGTAAGAACTTGTTTACTTTACAGTCTACTCTGTAACATAGTGCTAACCTTCGACCTTTGGGTTACTAATTTTTGGGTTCTTTTCTCCATAGGGGGAGGGCGCATTTATTCTGCTATTTCATATGTATGTAAATCTGATTTTATTTGATCTTTCTTTAGATATTGGTGTTGTCAAGTTTAATGATAATAAACAACAAAGAAACTTAACTTTGTGTGTTGGTCAGACCCATACCCAATTAACCGTAGTTTTTTACGTTTGTGTCTTGTTGTCACATAACTGTGTGTGTGTGTGTAGTTAAACTTATATTTATATGTATGAGGAGGGCAAGGTTGTCTTTTACTAAAATACAGTCGTATAGAAAGGCTGGAATAGAGAAACTTACTCATTCCAGAGCCATATTGTAGCAATTGTGCTGATCGGTCACCACTGTAACCATCTCTGTAAAGGCCCACGACAAAGGGAATCATGTCATGCTGGCCTCTAGTGCAAAAGTATTCTGTCTCCAATGTAACCACCCTTTCAGTATAGGGTACACAAACCAATGTTACAGTCCCAGCAATCAGTGATGTTAATGATGGGTGTTGAAGGCAGATGAAAACTGGGCGTGTAATGGAAGACAAAGGTCAACTCGACCGACGCAGGGTAGTGTAAACATTGAAGTGAGAGTGCAAGGCACGCGAATGGTGGAATGTTCGGCTGAGTTGACAATTAGACTGCACACACACTCACTCAGCTGGAAGTCAATGACATGGACGACTGTGGACGTTTTCTATGGTTTAATTTGACGCACACACTTGGACAGAACGGGTACAGTTACAGGAACACAGGTCGACATCAATAGCATATTGTTGACCCACGGTGTACAATAATAAATTGGCATTCATGTAGAAAATCACAATGGAACGTCAGTATACAAGCATTCAGAGTTCCATATCTTATATAAATATTCATCAGGCCTTACTGACTAATCATGTCAGTTAATATACAAGGTTCCAACCTGATTCCTAGACCGAACCTCTTTAGCATAAACGTAACTTGCACTCAAGCGAAGATTCCGTTAAATACAGTTCAGCCATTATTTCCTGAGAAAACGTTAAACTACCAATAGTAGGTTTTCCTTTCATAAGTATGATCTCTTTATCATCACCTGATAGTAAGGGCGTCCCTGTTCTCTGGTAAATGATCAACAACAAATAGCATTCCAAAATGGCTTCTAGTCTTGTGAGCTTCGCTCACTATAACGATGCACAATGAAGCTCCAATAAAGATTCAGTTCATGAACATAACTGTTTCTATAACATTCAGCATATTCTTTCCTCATAGTTGCTGCATATATACATAATCAGTGCTGCTAGATAACATGTCGTTCCGACATACTGACATGGTTCAATTCATGTAGCTGTCTGCCCATATTAGGCCTAGGAATGGAAAAAGTTCGGTAAACAGTTTTTTACCTTGTCATAGGAAAAAAACCACTAACAAACACAGAAACGCTCTTCTCCTCGCGTTATGGAATGAACACTAGGGAACTCATGGATTTAACCATCCCAGAAGAAACTATCTTCGTTCCCATAATCAAAAAAGAGATCACAAACTTTTGGCAGGTCTCAGACATGACTCCCCGCCAGGCTTCGCCATCACCGAAGAACTCCCTAACGTATTTACATGCGCCGAAGAGCACCTGACCCCAAAAATACAGTACAAGAAAAATAGTCCGACATAGACATACAAAGATAACCCGATATAAGACCGAATCGTCTCCAACAGACACTGAGTAAACATAGACTCGGACTATAAACATCCCTGCATAAACCTAAGCAAGAATAATCTGTTTCTGACCGAACAGAGAATAGATCAACGGAGTCTAGATCCATCCGCCAAATCGATATTCAAGAGAGATCACCCATACAACAAAAGTATGAATTAAATCATCGGTGATATAACTTTGACCATGAGAGCATTTCAAAATAAATACTGTTCATCTCAAATAGTCATACAATACATTTGTATGCCTATCTACCTACAGTAATCCGTGCGTCGCATAATTCCATATAAAAGAATATGTGCGCAACACATATGCTGTTCCTTAAGCTACCATCCGTGAAATCTATATCTCACACCTTTCTCACGTACCTATCACCATCCACTCTACTCAGACAGGCCAAAAATACCTCACAACCTATCTGTACGACAATATCCTGGGTCTCTGCGAGACACTGTGGAAGGACATAGAGAGGAGGAGATTGATCACAGGAGAAATGGTGTTGTCCTCAGGACATGAGGAGGAAAGAGCCCACCACAGTAAATGGGTGGCTCTAATGCTGTCTAGGGAAGCACAGAAGGCACCTATATAATGGGAAGTAATGGGACCCCGAGTTATAACAGCAAGGTTCAAATCAGCCAAAAAGAAAGTAAATATAAACATCGTCCAATGTTATGCGCCAACAAATGATAAAGGAGAATCCGAGAAAGAAGACTTTTACACCAGATTACAAAATGCCTTGAACAAAAAGAAAAGAAAGGACATCGCAATTTTGATGGGGGACCTAAACGCGAAAATAGGTACAGACAACACAGGTTCTGAAGAAATCATGGGAAAGCATGGATTATGCATGATGAACAAGAATGGGGAACTATTAGCTAACTTCAGTGCTTCAAATCAACTCGCTATAGGAGGAAGCATATTTCCACATAAAAGAATACATAAAGCAACAAGGATATCACCAGACCACAGAACTGAGAATCAGATTGATCATATAGGCATAAGTAAGAAGTTTAGGTCATCATGGCATGATATAAAAGTATGTAGAGGAGCAGATGTGGTATCAGACCACCATCTTCTGTCGGCTAAAACAAAATTAAAACTCAAGAAATTTACAACTGATTCTAAAGGCGACGAACTGGAACGGACTACGGACTACGACTTATGGAACTTGGAACACAAGAAGTATAAATGGGAAGGAAGAGGAGCTGGTGGAAGAGATGAGGAAAGCAAAACTAGAAATCCTGGCTATAACGGAAACAAAGAAAAAAGGACAAGGAGTCATGGATCTCGATGGCAACACGCTGCTCTACAGTGGTGTACCCATATCTGAAAGAGCTAAAGGGGGCGTTGGTTGCATTGTGGCCCAAAATCAAAAAGATAGTATCAAGGGATGGAACTTTGTCTCGGAGCGCATTATGGTTGTTAAACTAAAAGAAGGAGAAACCATAGTCAACCTGGTCATAGTGTATGGGCCAAATGAGGATGAGAGAGCAGAGGTCAAGGAGGAATTCTTCGAGCTGCTTCAAAGGACAGTGGATGACTGCCTAGATGAAGTTATCATGCTCGGAGATTTTAATGCCAGAGTTGGAAATGACCATGCTAGATGGGGTGGAGTTATCGGAAGATATGGAGAAGATACTCTCAATGACAATAGAAAGCGACTCCTTAGATTCTGCAGTGAGCAGAATCTGATCATTACAAACACAAAGTTCCCCCATAAGCGTATACATGCATACACTAGATGTGAACCAACAAAGAACGAGAAGTCAGTGATCGACTATGCCATTGTTCGGAGAAGCTCATTCAAATGTGTCCGAGATGCTAGAGTCTGGAGGGGGCCAGAGATTGGAAGTGATCACTACCTGCTAACAATCAAAAGAACAACTGAAAGAGTTGGTCAGCCTAGGAACTGCCCAACATCACGCAAGAAACCAAGTAAATGAGCAGGAGAAATGAGCATTAGGACCTACAAGCTGAGAGAGCCAGAAATTAAGACCAGATATCAGGGGCTTATTGCTGCAGCAGTGAGCAACACAGAAGAACGACCTGATGACTTGGAAACCCTCTGGATTAAATTCAAGGATATCATAAAGACAGCTGCAGCAGAAGCATGCGGTGAAGTCCGACTTGGGAACAAGAGAAAGAGGACACCTTGGTGGACAGAGGAAGTCAAAGAGAAAATAATAGAGAAGAAAATGGCATGGAAACAATACTTAGGAGCTAAAACACAACAGGACAAATGGAAAAATATAGAGAATATGTGACACTCAGAACAGAAGCAAAGAACAAAGTGCTAGCAGCAAAACAGAAGTCCAGGGAAGAATTTGGAGAAAAGCTAGAAAAAGATGCACAAGAAAACCAGAAATTGTTCTATAAGACCCTAAAGAACATGAGGAAGGAAAAACAATGCCCTCTCAGATTTATAAAGGACAAGCAAGGCAAATTGCTTACTGTCCCGAAGGAAGTAATGGAAAGATGGAAAGAATATTTCTCAGAACTCCTGGATGGTGAGCATGGTGAAGCATCAGAAATGATAAACACTAGCACAGAAGAGAAAACCAATGATGGTGAAGATGACATAAAGATGGAAGAACTGAAGGCAGCACTGGAGAAAATCAAGATGGACAAAGCAGCAGGGCATGATGGTATAACACCAGAAATGGTTAAATACATGGGAGCATCAGGCGACCTATTACTCTTAAGGGTTTTACAGGCAGCGTGGTACAACAAGACCATACCAAAGGATTGGGAGATTGCCATCATAACACCAATTTTCAAAAAGGGTGACAATCGACAGTGTGGAAACCATAGAGGCATATCCCTTCTCAGTGTCCCTGATAAAATCTACTCTAGAATCCTAGAGCAGAGACTCCGACGCCTAGCTGAGCCACAATTGGATGAGGTCCAGTGCGGATTCCGAGCAAACCGAAGTACTCAAGACCTAATCTTCACACTCAGACAGCTGAGTGAAAAGGCCCTTGAGTATAAGAGTGAGATGCATCTTTGTTTCATAGATCTGGAAAAGGCGTTTAACAGGGTCCCCTGGAGCAAACTTTGGGACTGTTTGGCAAGGAAGAATATTCCAGCACCTCTGATTCATGCTATACAGAGCTTCTACAAGTCTTGCAGACATTATGTGAGGGCAGCAAACCATAAGTCAGAAGAGTTCAGGACCACCACTGGTGTAAGACAAGGTGATATCCTATCACCTTACCTCTTCATACTCCTTATGGACGATGTCATCAAGGCATGTAAGGAGAGAACAAGAAAGTATTCAGTGGGGTACTGGAAGATGAGACAGGTCTATATTTCGGAGCTGGCATTTGCTGATGATGTTGCCCTGATTGCTAAATCAGAGGCACATCTCCAATCCAACCTGCAAGTATGGAAGGAAGAGCTGGAGAAGAGAGGGATGGTCATAAGCAGCTCTAAAACAAAATCCATGGTGATATCACGAGAAGAAAGAAGACATCAGATTAAGCTGGGAGAATAGGTCCTGGAGCAGGTCGACCACTTAAAATACCTCGGAGCTATTATAGACCGAAAGGGAGGCATCAAAGAAGAGTTGGCCACTCGAAAAGCAGCAGCTGGGAGACTTTTTCAGGCCATAAATCGAGGATTCCTCAGCAAGAGAGAGGTTGGTAAGAAAACGAAGATGGCTGTATACCGCTCCACCTATGTCCCAGTCTTGACATATGGATGCGAGTCATGGGCAATGACTACAACCCATAAAAGCCAGATCCAAACCTCAGAAATGAGGTATCTGAGGAAGGTGGTTGAAGTAACAAGAAGAGACATGGTACGCAACCAGACGATACGTCAATGCCTTAAATCCTACCCCCTCCAGACCCAAGTAGAACAGTCCCAATTAAGATGGTTTGGCCATGTATGCAGAATGGGAGAAGATCGGATACCACGACAAGCATGGGAAACAAAGAGCCAAGGATCCAGACCCCGAGGACAACCCAGAGTCCGCTTGGAGGACAACATTAGACAATCTTTGAAGGACCGAGGACTAGAATGGAACCAGGCCAGGAGGAAGACAGCCGATAGGATAGTCTGGCGCTCTCTCTTCCAAACCTCTACACCTCACAGTAGAAGAGGAACGACTAAATAAGTAAGTAAGAAATTTACAACAGTATATACCTATAGACAACAGTACAATGGGGGATATCTAAGAAATCAGGAAATAAGAGAAAAATTATCAATCACCGTATCCAACAAATACCAAGTACTCCAACAGCTGGAAGATGAAGCAGATACGGAAGACCACTGGCAACAAGTAAAAAATATATGGAACGAGACATATGAAGAAGTACTGAGAAAAAGAGAACATCGGCACAAATCATGGATAACAATAGAAACCATTAGCTAGATAGAAGACAGGAAAAACAAGAAATAAATATTAGACAAACACAAAGGTATGTTTTCAGGCACTCGTAAGAAATAAAGAAGTAGAAAACTAGACAACAGAAAAACAACAGACGTGAGTGGCTTACCCAGGACTCGAACCCAGGACCTTCCGTGCGACAACCCCGCCTAGCTATGCAAGGGAATCACACTTCGACAAAACAGATCCTGTACAGACCAAATAGACAAATTGAGAATAATAGTTGAACAAAGTCTGGAATGGAATTCACCGTTATATATCGGATTCGTGGACTATGAAAAAGCATTTGACAGTGTAGACAGAGAATCACTTTGGAAATTGATGAGGCATTATGGAGTTCCCCTGAAGATTATTAATTTAATAAAGAAAACATATGCAGAGTTCTTCATGAAGGACAGCTTACAGAACCGTTTGGGATAAGAACGGGAGTGCGAAAGGGATGCGTCTTGTCTCCATTTCTTTTCTTACTAGCAATAGATTGGGTTAAGAAAACATCGACAGCACACAACAGAAATGGAATCCAGTAGAATCTGACTAAACAGCTTGATGATCTGGATTTTGCAGATGACTTGGCGCTTCTGTCCCAGAACCATAATCAGATGAAAGAGCAAATGGAAATTCTCGAAGAGAGGTCACAACAAATGGGTCTGAAAATACACAGGGAATAGACAAAGATTATGAAAATATAAATGCAAGAAATGATAACAAGATTGAACTTGAAGAAACACCACTAAAGGATCGTACACATATCTTGGTAGTAATATAGACAAAGTTGGAGGGATAGACAATGATATCAAAATAAGAATACAAAAAGCAAGAGGAGCTTTCATTGCATTGGGAAACATATGGAGAGCAAGAAAAATCAAGTCCAACACGAAAATAAGAATCTTCAACTCAAATGTCAAGTCAGTCCTATTGAATGGCTCTGAGACATGGAGAACAACAAAGACAACAACCAAAAAGCTTCAGACTTTTATAAACGGGTGCTTGCGTAGAATAGAAGGACTGAAATGGTATGACAAAGTCACAAATGTGGAATTGATAACAAGAACCAGACAAGTGCCAGTGGAACAAGAGCTGAGAAGAAGACGCTGGCGATGGATAGGACACACATTGAGGAAACCTGTTGATAGCATTACAAGGCAGTCCTTGTTCTGGAATCCACAGGGAAAGAGAGGCAGAGGTAGACCAAAAAACACATGGAGAAGAGAACTGGAAACCGAGGTGAAAATGATGAGGAAAACATGGAAAGAACTTGAGCAGATGGCACGGGACAGGAAGACTTGGCATGTGTTTGTTGAAGGCCTATGCTCCCTGGGGAGCTAAAGGGTAGTGATTGATTAATTGTTTGCAATCACCGATTTCTCTTGCATATTATCTGGGTATATCTGGTTACTAGTTTGTGAGTTTGGGGCAAATGCATTAAAATTGTTTTCAATATACAACTCTTCAAGAGGTGCCGAAATACTGAAGAAAATATCAGATTTAAATACAATTTGCACTAGACAAGAATTCCTTCAAGTTTATAATTAGAGTGATTTGTATGTGTGTGTGTGTGTGTGTGAATTCTGTATCAAATTGAAATGATAATATATGCTTTTGTGCATCTTTTTCTTCTTAACATGAAATTAATGACACATGATATTGTAACCTAGAGGACATTGACATGAACATTATTTATACTGACAATGAAGTAGTATGTGTTGCCAATTTTAATCTTTGTTTCGGATATGATTTAGCGAAGTCCTGTTCCTCTTTGTTCGACACAGATGATGTCCATCATTTCCAGTTTGCGTTTTATTAATAAAATGACGCTAGGATCGTTGGTTATACTTTCCCTCCTTCCGTTTAGATCATGACAATGACCATGAGACTTATGTTTGAGCATTAAACAAACATTACATCATTTTAAGGATAAGGAATTTCTGCATTGCTGACAGTATTTGCCACATCGTGTCTACTTGTTTCCTTTCGTTATAACATTATCTGATCTTATGGTAGCCATTCTTATGTCATTCGATGAAGTATAATCAACTAGTCATCGCTTCTATAAAGTTTATGAGATTTTGCTTAAAAACCTTATCTAATAAATCATGGCAATAATTGTGTATTAAGAAATGCATTAACAGGTCTTAGATTAATGTGCATGTAGAATAGCAGCTCCCGTTAACAATTGATGAGAAAATTGTCCCAACTGACAATATTATGTGTAACAAAATCTTCAGGAAATCTACAATAAATGTGAAAGAAATCTAGAAAGGTTCTGCTTCAAACATTCATTTTAATTTATATTCAAATCAAACAAATCTACACTCCGTCATCAATCTTGCTGGGAGAATTGATGTCCGCTAATGCTAGGAGGAAAAATATTCATATTTACAGTTTCAAAATATCCGTATCCTATGTGTTGATCAAGAAATCAAGAGTATGATTGTTTTCCCTAATGTAAATCTTAAACTAGCAGTAATATATTTCTAGCGTTATATCAAATTTGGTAGCGGTCGGCGAGTGGGTGTCGACAAGTAGGACATTCAAATGTGGCAATCGCAACTAAACACACTCACATATATATATATATATATATATATATATATATATATATATATATATATATATATATATATATATATATATATATATATATATATATATATATATATATATATATATATATATATATATATATATATATATATATATATATATACAGGGTGTTTATAAAGTCGCTGTGCAGTAAATTTGAAAAATATTTTAGAAATTACGTCACGAATGATGCAAATTTACGTCATGATATTCTGTGTTCCAATGCTGTGTTCCACAATCCCGTGTGCAGCATTACACAACAAGCACCCAAATAACACCACATTTCTGGTGACGTAGTCTCGCCCGGGCGTAAATTTCATTGCACAGCGACTTTATAAACACCCTGTATATATATATATATATATATATATATATATATATATATATATATATATATATATATATATATATATATATATATATATATATATATATATATATATATATATATATATATATATATATATATATATATATATATAACATCAGCAACATTTATTATTTAATATATAAATGCCTTAAAAGCTGTCTTATTAAAGCTCCAAAATGACGTTCTGATTTCTGTTTAGCTTCCATGATGTCAGTATAAAATACCAACGGCAAGGTCATTTGAATCGGAAGACATTATTTGTTCTTGCAGCAATCGTTTAACTTTATTTTTTTTAAATGTATCTTAGAGCCGACATCTCTTAATTTGCATAGCGTGTTTGACAGTCACGCTCTAAATCCGGTCTCCCAGAAACCCCAGCGAAAAATGTGGATCTTGCAGTGTGCTGTAATAAGATGCACTATATACGATGCGCGTAAAGCAAACAAGGACTAATTGAAATGTTAGAGCTTCTTGGCGACTCTAGAGTAGCTTGCATACAAAGACGCCACTGGCAACGTCTTGAAAGCAATTTTTGCATGACTGAGAAGCAATTTAACTGCATTGTTCCAACGTCCACTTTGTCATTTAGACAGAAAACCAATCCCTCCAAGTTTACAAACCCCTTCCACGAAGTCTGTAATTGCAAATCAGATTTGACATGTAAACACCGACATCCAGGTACATTATCTTCTTGATAGTCGCCACATCAAAAACTTTCAGTGAGGAAGATCGCGTAATGTACTCAACAAAGTTTACGCCGTACTCATGGAAAATGTTTTCAATAGTTGCCTCAAATTGTCTTAGCATAAACCGCATTTGTCCATACCAAATAGGTGTTAAAAGAGAGATAGGTTATTGAATGGTGCTCATTATACTGACAACGGCATACATAGAAATGAATCTAAAGCCCTCAGATCTTCATAAAAACTTCTGGTACGTATCCGGAAATTCGTTCACATCGTTAATTTGAGTGACATAGAGGGCAATGAGACATTATACAGCAGTGATAATATATATATATATATATATATATATATATATATATATATATGTATGTATATATATGTATGTATATATATATATATATATATATATATATATATATATATATATATATATATATATATATATATATATATATATATATGTATATATATATAATATATATATATATATATATATATATATATATATATATATATATATATATATATATATATATATATATATATATATATATATATATATATATATATATCGTATATGCGAGGTGGAAGTTGGATAGAAATAATAGATGTAGTTCACAGAACTGGAAAAGAGAGCTGGTGAACAAGTTATAGGGATGGCACAGCACAAGCTAGGTAGTTAACGGCACATTCTTGATGGTGGCTGTAGAAGAAAGCTGTAAAGTAAGTCACCTTCTCGTTAGACCTATCCTATGCTCCAAGGGTGTCTCTAGCTGATGTGAAATGTAGCTCGTTATTTATCCCTACCAATTTAAATATTAAATAAATCTCTTAATTTCCACACAAGAACAAACTTTCTAACAGAAACTGGAATTTAACCAAATGAATGAACTACGATTGATAAAATGTACATTTACTAATTTAAAATAGACGGTAAGTAACGTTTGCAGATATGTATTTACAAAATTACAGGCTGAAATTATAGATTGTTAATGTCCTTGTCATCATTTATGGCTATTGAATTCTGGTTCTTGTTTCTTAAAAAAAAAAAACTACTTCTTATCTAGTTCAGGTTCGTTCACTTCAGACATTTCCAGTCATTAATCAGGTGTGGTTTTCTAAGATCTTTATTTCCCTGGACAGGTAGCTCAATGCTACTATTCAGCGGATTGCAGAGGTGGTCTTTTAAGCACACACACTGCAGTCTGTTATGCTTCAGCTCAGAAGTTTTTGTTGTGATTCTCTCAGTCTGTTATGCTTCAGCTCAGAAGTTTTTGTTATAACTCTTTCCCTGATACGAAACCTGAAACATGCACTGATTATACAGGGTGTTTATAAAGTCGCTGTGCAGTGAATTTGAAAAATATTTTAGAAATTACGTCACGAATGATACAAATTTACGTCATGATATTCTGTGTTCCAATGCTGTGTTCCACAATCCCCTGTGCAGCATTACACAACAAGCCCCAATTGAAAACCACATTTCTAGTGACGTAGTCTCGCCCGAGCGTAAATTTCACTGCACAGCGACTTTATAAACACCCTGTAGTATCTCTTTCCTACATTAAAAACTATCCTCCGATGATAACGGGCCACTATAGATCAGACTCTCATTTAGTCGGTATAGTCCATGAGGCCGTGTCCATGTCAATCAGAGGTGTACTTCATACATCAGTAGACTATAGACATCATTTACAAATTGTTCTGAATTCTGTCTTGATTAACTTAGGCCAAAAGTGATATCCCTTTAAAGATATTATATCTACCAAATATTAAATTGAAAAAAGAAACAAAGGAAGCGTGAAGATCAGGACTCGAGTACCAGTTTGCCTTGAAGCCACATTGGACCTCATCAATTTGTGGCTCAGCTAGGCATCTGAGTCTCTGCTCTATGACTCTAGAGTAGATTTTACCAGGGACACTGAGAAGGGATATGCCTCTATGATTTCAACATTGTCGGTTGTCACCCTTTTTGAAAATGGGTGTTTTGATGGCAATCTCCCAATCCTTTGGTATGGTCTTGTGGCACCACGCTGCATGTAAGACCCTCAAGAGTACTATGTCGCCTGCTGCTCCCATGTATTTAACCATTTCTGGTGTTACACCATCATTCCCTGTTGCTTTGCTGATGTTGATTTTCTCCAGTGCTGACTTCAGTTCTTCAATCTTGATGCCATCTTCGCCACCTTTGGGTACCTCTTCTGTGCTAGTGGTTATCATGCCTGATACTTGGCCTTGCTCACCATCAAGGAGTTCTGAGAAATAATCCTTCCATCTCTCCATTACTTCCTATGGGTTAGTAAGCAATTAGCCTTGCTTGTCCTTTTTAAATTTAAGAGGGCACTGTTTTTCCTTCCTCATCTTCTTTAGGGTCTTGTAGAGCGATTTCTGGTTTCTTTGAGCATCATTTTCTAGCTTTTTTCCAAATTCTTCCCAGGATTTATGTTTTGCTGCTAGCACCTCCTTCTTTGCTTCTGTTCTAAGTATCACATATTCTCTGTTTTTCCTCCTAGGTTTTTAGCCCCTAAGTATTGTTTCCATGCCATTTTCTTCTCTCTTATTTACTCTTTAATTTCCCCTGTCCGCCAAGATGTCTTCTTTCTCTTCTTCTTAAGTCGGAGTTCACCACATGCTTCTGCTGCAGCTGTCTTTATGATGTCTTTGAATTTAAGCCAGTGTTTCCAGGTCATCAGGTTGTTCTTCTGTGTTTCTCACTGCTGTAGCAATAAGCCCCTCATTTCTGGTCTTAACTTCTGGCTCTCTCAGCTTGTAGGTCTTAATGCTCATTTCTTCTGTTCGTTTACTTAGCTTCTTGCGTGATGGTAGGCGTGACAGAATAACCT
Source organism: Oreohelix idahoensis (assembly GCA_024509875.1). NCBI lineage: Eukaryota > Metazoa > Mollusca > Gastropoda > Stylommatophora > Oreohelicidae > Oreohelix > Oreohelix idahoensis. Next base: position 60,125 of record JAMPIV010007372.1, on the reverse strand, counting down.
CGAACGTCACATTTACCTGTCTTCTTCTTTGATCCTTAGCCACCGACCGTCAAAGCAGTCATTGGCCATCACGCCTGGTGGTGTCTTGTAGGGCAACAACAAATTGACTCCACTTTGCTCGGTCGACGGCCATCCTTCGTACAGTGCCCCAACTCTGGTTCATTCTTTGCATCTCAGCTTCCACTGTCCTCCGCCAAGTTGTTTTTGGTCGGCCTCTCTTTCGTTTTCATTCAGGGGTCCATAGCATAGCTGTTCTTGTGATGGCATCGCGGTCTCTTCTGAGGACATGGCCAACACAGCTCCAGCGTCTGCCAGCTATGATGGTGTACAGGTCCTCTTGCTTGCTCCGAGTAAGCACATCTTGGTTGATGAAGGTATTCGGCCAAAAGATTCGGAGAATTTTTCTTAGGCATATTGTTTGAAAAGAGGACAATTTCGACATTTCCTTCTCTGTTACTCTCCCGCATTCTGCACCATAGAGAAGCACAGAAAGCACACAGCTCTGATATAATCTTAATTGTGTGCTTGTGCTGTACTGAGAGGACTAAAAAAGGCTGTTCTTGTTTTGTTCATTCTGTTGTTGATGTCTTTGCTTGCTCCGCCGTCTGGTGTTACTATGCATCCTAGGTATGTGAAGGTGTCTGTCTGTTCCAGTTGTTGATTCTTTACTGATATGGGCTCAGGGTTTCTCTCATTGAGCGTCATGACCTCTGTCTTCGTTAGATCGATGTTCAAGCCCACCTGCTGGTGTCACCGTAGGGTTTGCCCAGGCATTGTTTATGCTTCTGGCAGGGTTAATATGAATGCTTAAAGTAGAGTGCCGTAGGGTTTGCCCAGGCATTGTAAATATTTGCCAAGGTTGCGTGAGCGTTGAAAGCGGCTCACGAGAAAAAAAGATAGAGGGAAGATTAAAAATAACAGACGATGGTTCACTGAATTCGCTTTTGTCGGTAAAGCGTGAGTATTTTTCTAGTGAGTAGTAAATAAAGCCGACCAATGGTTTCAGCTGGTAAACAGGTGAAAGAACGAATCAGAAGTAGGGTGGAGGAAAAAACATTCAGCTGACGATGGCCAGAGGTCAGAACAGCTCACGGCTTGCTAGAGGGCAGTCGTGTTTCCGAAGACGAAGGAACAAGAGATGCTGTTGTGCGGTTGCCACCAGTTTTAATAAGTCCTGTGGTATTACAGATAGTTTTAGAGGTTATACAGAAGATACACAAGCTGTATAGAAAAACTTAGAAGTTTAAAAGAAGTCAATGGTTAAAGAAAAGTGACATTAGTACTAGGAAGTTCAGAGAACGTGATAGTGACTAGTCAGTAACAATATGATATAACTAAGAAGTGTCACATAGATAAAGTGGAAGATGATTAAGAGAGCTTTAATAGTGACAGTAGTGAGTGAACTTTTAGGAGAGATTCAGGGAATCGCCTGTAAGTATTGGTTTTTGAATTGTTATGTACATTGATGAAAGTTTTACAGGAGAAATAAAACTGAACTCCCAGGTCGACAAGCCATATGAGCAATGAGAACTTTAATGACCAAGCAAACCAGAGAAGGAATTGAATTAGATACTGAAGGTCAAGCTTGGTACCGTCATCTATTAAATGGAGGATATGAATGAATCCAAAGAAGGGAGCTACATACCCAGAAGCGGATACAGGCAGGTATGACCAAGTTTTGTACAGGAAGAATAAAAGTACAAAATAATGAGTTGCATAATGCTGATCAGTTGTATTAAGGTATACTAAAACAGAATTTAAAGAGGTTAAATAAGAACATGGAGTTGATAGAGGAACAAAGGGAGATTAAGTGTCTACATATATATGAGATAAAGAAAGTATACATGAAGCAACTATGCTACAACTGTAGGTATGCTCAATGAAGAAGTATCTACATCATTGAAATATATTACATGTAAAAGGAAAAACAAATGCTTGAGTCGATCCTTGTGAGAGGTTGGTGAATACCAGACTATTAGCCTTTATATAAATCCAGTATACGATCAGTCACTGTATATAACAACGGAGAAGGGAACGAACAAGTCAAGGGTTGAATGAAGGAAGGAAAGTAGTTCATCCAAGAATTACCAACTCTGGCGGAGAGGGCCAGTACTTTTATACTATTACCTTAACTTGGAAGATATACAAACAAGAAAAGAGACTGGTGTGAGTTACTTAACTAGGCCTGCCACCTGCCACCTAGTTAAAAGAAAGTACTTTGTTGAAAGTTATACCACCACCACCCAGCTCACACCCTCGGTCACATATTACCTAATTGGTGCTGTGAACGGTGGTTTGGTTTTGATAGAGCGAAAGAGTAAGGAAAAATGGTTTAAGAAATATAAATAAGTTTAGTTACAGATTATTTGTCATTTTTGCAGGGAGATAAGATGAGTAAAGTAAGGCTTTGTCATAAGGGAGGAAACTCCACATATTTCGGTTGGTAGGAGAAATGTTTAATTTAGGTTAAGTAGATTTAGAATGTTATCAGTTATGGGTTAGAAAATTAGCATATGACGAATTTGTTGTAAGCGTTAAAGAAGAGGGTACGCTGTTCAGGTAAAACATTCAAAGGGAGGTAATGTGAAATTAAGTCCCTTACGGGTTTGAGTGAGTTGGAAAAAAAAAGTACGCACGGGAAAGTTGAGATGCGTGAAGACAGTTTATGGGGGAACAAAGAAATGTGAGAACGGGGTTTTAGGCAGTCGGGTTTGAGACGCGCTATGCGTAGGAAGAAAAAAGGGTTTTCTCCCAAGTGTTAAAGTTAGACTTGAGAAACGCGTTCAGCGTAATAGATGTTTGAGAAAACATACTCAGTCTTAGATGATTAGCAGGAATTATGCTGTGAGAAATAGAGTGTATAGAAAACGCTCTGTACATTATGTACCATAAATTTGGTGTACGGCAGTATTTTTATTGTGAGAGTATTTTATTCTGAGGACATGATAGATGTGAAAGAAAAGAAAGTGTATTTCGTTTGAGAACAAACCCAGGTACGTTGAACACTTTTATATATCAGTAACATGTGTAGCTCAGCAGACCAGGTCTGAGCAGAGAAGAATAATAGATGAAAATCTTGGCAAAGTGACAGCCCTGGCGGTAAGGCCAGTTTTCTCTCAGTGAGATATACCAAGAGACATATGAAAAGAAAAACATAAATAAAATAAACAGTCAATATAGAAGAGAGACAAGAAGTTTCTACCTGTAGAATTAAATGACATTGTGATAGCTGAAATAAGCAAATAGTAAGAAGACAAGAAATTGCAGTTTTAAATATTGAATACTTTTGTTGTTGAAGAAGCTGTCGTTATGAAAGACTGCTAACCTTGTTAATAAAGTTCGACCTTTGACATCTTCACTGCTATTACTCGGGTGAATTCGTTTGAATCAACAGAGAGCATGAGAAAGTATTTTTGTCAGTCTGAGAGAAGGAAGTTTGTCACATTTACCTTACTAAACACTATCTACTGAAAGGGCAGTGGTCCGAACCTTCTAATACGATCCAGGGCCACAGTGCCTTTGGACCGTAACCCCATCCCACACTGTGACATATTACCTAATTGGTGCCGTAACACCAGCCCACACTGTGACATATTACCTAATTGGCGCCGAGACCAGCCCTGACTCTCTCGTTACTGACTTCCTAAGAAGACGTGATAGTACATATCCAAGTGAGACATATGAGTCATTGAAGAAAGAGTTAACAAAACGTTATAGTGGCATTACTAATACTGAGCATGCGTAGTCACTGCTTCGACGCATCAAACAGCAACACAACGAACCCATTCAATCTTATGGAAAAAAATTATTAAATTTGGCAGAGGAGGCATTCCTGAATGGGTTGACAGCATCACCAGATCTAGAGAAACATCTGGTAGGAATCTTTATTGACGGACTGTTAGGCAATAGTACTAAATTGCATATGATTCGCAAGGATCCGAATACAATAAATGAAGCGATCCAGATAGCAATCACAGAGGAAAATGTTCAAACAAGATTTAATCAATGTATTGAGCAGGAACCAACAGTTAAGTCACAAATAGAACATGAGCCAATGGAAATTGGACATTCCCGCTCGCGTTGGCGTCGCCCAAGCCGGACGGATAACCAGGGACATGTAAACACAACTTATGCTCGACATTTTCCCAGACAGCAGAGCATACAACAAGTTAATATCCCTACTTGTTTCAATTGTGGTTTTAGAGGACACGTAGCCCTTGAGTGCCGACAACAACATCCTCGCCTGCACCAGCAGAGTTACAACAACTCACAACAGAGTGATTATGGTAACACTCGTCGGTATAGTCAAAATTTCCGAGGAGCGCACACACCATCCAATTTTAGTACAAGAAGAGCACGTATGTACAACCAGGGAAACGGAACAGTCAATCACTAAGCAGGACCGTTAGTGATGACCATAAAGAAAATGAAGATAATAATTCCCTTTATCGGAGGTCCGAACATACAAAGAACAACAACATGGTGTCACACCTAACACCTTTTCCTCAAGAGACACCACAGCAACAAATACATTCCATAAACATTACCCCAGATCCTAGTTCATGCCTGATCAAGATTCACAACAAAAATTATCGCGCACTTGTGGACACTGGCGCTTCAGTAAGTTTGATTAGAGAACAGTTATATAAACAAATCAAACATCTTGTGAGTTTTCTACCTTCAAACACATTTATGGCATCAGTGACAGGCGAATCTCTGAAGTCCTGTGGTACAGCATATGTCACATTCCACATCGGACAGCAACAGATTACACATCCCTTTATAATTACACGTGGAATGTCCAGAAATTTTATCTTAGGTAGAGATTTTCTTACCTCTCACAACGCCAGGATATATTTCGACCTGAACAAGATCAATATTAATGGGGAATACATACAACTACAAGACGATACACATAGCATCTTTGGTGCGGTTGACAACTCCAGTCACGGTACAACCCAACACACTTGTGATAGCTAAGGGACGAATCAAGTGTTCTAATTATATTGAACCAGGACAAACAGTACAAATTGAGCCTTTGGAGAATGAGGACATAAATGATGAACCCCTCATGTTTGTTGCTGAAGGTATCGCACAAGTTTCATCCTCACGTGACTTTCCGGTCATGATTATAAACACGTCGGGACAAGCTACAACGATACATAGAGGTACAATAGTCGCTAAAGTACAAAGATCGTCCTTGACCGCTACCAAGAACAGCAAGATACCTGAAGTTGGTCAGAGTCGAAACCATTATCCCCCTGCTCCACGCATATCCCAAAATCATACCCCAGGTCACCCTTCCGACTCTGGCAGAAAATGTCATTGGCAAAGCACAGATGTTAACCAATTCACTAACAGATATGGAGTTGGGCGTTACACACGAGCAACAAGGAAGATGGACCAATCCAATAGAACAGTGGACATATATAGAATTTATGACCAGCAGAATAATAAAGGACAAAGATGTAAACAAACACTGCATAGGTATAAAATGAATAACACTGGGTATATACCTAATAATCGTGTTACTTCCACACAGAGAGAGAGGAAACATAACAAGCAAGATGACACACCGAATGAGAAAGCTTGCAGAGATGAACTTGAATACATAGATGCAGATGCAAAGAAAGATGAATATAATAGTTATGCACAGAGAGTGAGTCAAGTAATTCAAAGAAAAGCACAGGATGGAATATATAGAAGAGCAGGCGATAGCACAAGACAAGTTCATTATGTTAATCTTGTTACCCACCATATACTACCAACTCCAGCAACGCCCTTTGAATACTGTCGTAGTCAACGACATAGTAGACGTCATATTTATAATACAGAGGAAGAGCATACTCCATGGTGGAAACCCAGTACGAGATACTCAAACAAACCACTGTATCGAAGATATGAATTCAGATATTCAAACCCCTTTCAACCCTGCCGTAGTGAACGACAGAGCAGACGGAACGTATATAGAACAGATGAAGAGCATACTCCATGGCGGATACCCACTGCGAGATACGCAAATAAATCATTTTGTCAGAGAGAAGAGCCCACACGTTTTAAACCTTCTGATTATTATAAGAGAGAACAAGAGAGAAGAAATAACTTTTACAGAACTGAAGAAGACAATACATGTGTTAAAACACTGTGGACAGATAACGAGTCCTACACACGGAATGACACACCAGATCGGTTGTCACAGTTATTGGCCACATTGAAAGTGGATGATCAATATAAATCCAAACTCACTACGTTCGTCACCAAACACCAAGATGTGTTTGCAATAACAGATATGGAGTTAGGAAGAACCAACACAGTACATATGGAATTCAAACTACAACAGAAGAACCCATTAGTTTGAAACCATACCACACTCCTTTGAAGAACCGTGAAATAGTGGAAAAAAGCTATAAATGACATGTTGAATGCAGGAGTTATAGAAAGATCGAGATCAGCATGGTCGTCACCAATAGTGATTGTGTCAAAGAAAGATGGAACGAGTAGATTCTGTTGCGATTATCGAGCATTGAACAGAATTACAAAAACGATTTCATATCCATTACCACGCATAGATGATATTTTGGCGACACTTGGACATTCTACACACTTCACTACATTGGACGCACGCTCAGGATTTTGGTGTATTCCTATGACACCGGCAGCTAAAGAAAAGTCAACATTTTGTACACACATGGGTAGTTACAAATGGAACGTTATGCCTTTTGGTTTGAAAGGAAGTCCAGCAACATACATGGCATTGATGGACGAGGTTTTAAAGGGGATGCATTCTTTTGCATTAGCTTATATAGACGATGTACTTATTAACACATCAGGTTCTGTGGATGACCATTTAAAGAAGGTTGAACAAGTTTTTGATCGCCTTCGACACCACCAGGTTAAACTCAAGTTAAGTAAATGCGAGTTCCTAAAAACAGAAACCAAATATTTAGGATTCGTAGTCAACAAAGATGGTATTCGCCCTGACACAGATGAAGTGGAAGCAATAAGAAAAATGCCCGCCCCCACAACAGTGAAGCAGGTACGAGCGTATATTGGTTGCGTTGGATATTACAGACGCCACGTTATTAACTTTTCAAAGGCCCTGAACCACTCATTGCCCTTACCAAGAAGTATTCAAGATTTAAGTGGACAAAGAAATGTCAAGAATCCTTCGATTACCTCAAGGAAGCACTTACAACGATACCACTGCTCGCACATCCCGATATATCTCGCCCAATGATTTTGTACACGGATGCCTCGAATACAGCAATAGGCGCTTGTTTAGTCCAACCCAGAGAAGAAAATGAGATACCTATCATACCTGAGATTCCTAATGAGATGCCTACAGCATTTGTGTCACATGCCGTCTCTAAAACACAGAAACGCTGGTCGACAACAGAAAAAGAAGCGTTTGCCTTACATTACGCGATACAGAAACTTCATTTTTATATCAGAGGTACCAAACTTACTATTAGAACAGACCATCAACCATTAGTGAATTGGCTCACTAAGACGCAGGAGCAGCCCAAGAAGTTACAAACATGGTCCATGAACCTACAATCATATGACACAAAAATTGAATATATCCCGAGTACTCAGAATGCGTGTGCACACCTACTTTCCCGAACGGCTAACCCTAGTACCATACAGGAAGATGACCAACATGCGTTCACTGACATCAATGACAATGCAAAGGAGATTAACATTATAAACTCCAACAAGATAGATGATGAAAACACCACCGCCACAACAGATACCGGCACACGGGAAACAACGGATGTAGACATATTTGATGTACATGCTGAGCAGAGAAGAGATCCCGAAATTCTTAAAATCATCAAACAAGTAGAAACGAAACCTATATCCCTCAAACAGTTTATAATCTTGCCACATGACCACGTACTATATCATATTGATGACAAACAAGAAGGGAGACTACAGAAAGTAATTCCACAATCAGTAATACCTCAATTACTAGAGCAGTTCCATGACAATAATGGACACGTTGGAAGAGATAAAACCATTGACATTATCAAGAAAAGATATTTTTGGAGGTCAATGTACAAGGACATAGTTGAATATGTTAGTACTTGCAAAATATGCAGAATGAGAAACATGAGACCAACTAAAGTTCCCTTACAAGAAATGAAACCATCTCATTTCCCTATGGAAGTTATAAGTATGGAAATTTCTGGTCCATATCCCATTACGCAGTCGGGAATGTATACCTCTTACACATTGTTGATCAATATTCGGTATGGCCTGAAAGTTATCCTCTCAAGAATATAACGTCAGCGACAGTGGCGGAGTTTTTTCTACAAGAATTTGTACCAAGACACGGTTGTCCTAAGAGAATAATCTTAGATAACGGGAAACAATTTGTCGGTAATCCTTTCAAGAAGACACTCCAGACTTTGCATATTCAACATACCACTAGCAGTTTCTATAGACCGCAGGCAAATGGAAGAAATGAGAGAATGCATGCTACATTGCATATCCTTGCTAAAGGAAATGCACAATATTGGGATATAAATATCAATCAAGCTCTTGAAGCGATACGAGTAAATATAAATGAGACGACAGGACTGTCTCCATTCTACATGCTATATGGACGTAAACCTACTTTCCCATTGGATAATCTCCTGCAACCTCAGAGGAAGTATCAAGGTGAAGATCCCATCGAAGTTATACTACAAGAAAAGCATAGAGCACACCAGATAGCTAATCGAAACTCCCAGAAAGCTTTTAAGAAATGGCAGAAGCAGCATGATAAAAGAGCTAAATTAGAACAATTTCAAGTAGGGGATAAAGTTTATTACAAGAAGAATGTTCAAGATAATAAATTTGATGCACGATGGCTTGACGGGTATAAAGTGTTGGAACAGACAACACCTATAAATTATATATTATGGAATGAAGAGAAGAACATAGTCACCAAAGCACACGCAGCACAGATGAAGAAAGATAATCATCGCCCCACAGCACCACCAGCTTTACCGAATGGCAGACCAGTACGAAAAGCCACGTTGAGTCACTACAATTTTACAGAGTCATCAAGCACTTCACATAGCGAAAGCGACATAGATGGTGAGCAGGACACTAATGTAGAACAACGTAACACTCCAGATCAATTACAAGATGCTATACATCGCCTGACTCGCTGCAGAGAAAACTCAGAAGACGAAGATGATATTCCACCAGCAGAACTAAGAGAAAGATTGATATACAGAGATAGTCGTCTACACGATAGGGATAGTAGTACACCACTATCAGTACATGATGACGAACCCCATACATCCAAAACAAGTCAAACATACTATGGCAATCAGAAATTGCAACCGTCAGCTCCCAGTCAACACCAGCCTACACACTCCAGTTGGGACAGCGAAGACGAGAGGCCTTTGCAATCAGCAACGAGAAACAACATAACCACCCATAGTTGGAGCCTTACAGAGGAGCATACGAGTCGACAATTACAACCGTCAGCTTCCAGTCAACACCTGCCTACACACTCCAGTTGGGACAGCGAAGACGAGAGGCCTTTGCAATCAGCAACGAGAAACAACATAACCCCCCATAGTCGGAGCCTTACAGAAGAACATACGAGTCCATAATTACAACCACCAGCTTCCAGTCAACACCAGCCTACACACTCTAGCTGGGATAGCGATGATGAAAAGCCTTTACAAGCAACGAGAAGCAACATAATTCATCACACTCAGAGTTCTACAGCGGAGCATATAAACTGTAACAAGAATATCATTGATACGCCTTTGGCACCGGTGGAACCAGAACTTGACACAACAGAACGAGAAGAAAGCGACACCGAGTGCATGGATGACACTACCAACTCCGAAATACGTATAGCCACCAAGCGCCCTTACCAACCTTCGTCACCAGATTCACCACCAAGAGCGAAGTTGTTACGTCTACCGCAAGAACATGTACGAGCCAGGTTCAAAAGAAATCATCGTCAAGTACACAAACCGTCTCTAGGTTTACAACAACGTTCAAATATTCAATCGCCCCCTTTCTCCTGCAGAGCGACTATAAACACGACATCTCAATTGATACCAACTTCGTCACAGTACGACAGTCGTCTCTCCAATAGAGAAATTACACTATTAGAGCTTGCAAAACAAATCTCGAACTTAGTTTAATCGTCGTAAAGTACTCACCCAGCAATAGTACTAATTCGCAGCACTCACCCAGCAATAGTGCTTATAGGTCCTCCAATCAACATAGTACCTAAAATTAAGTCACTAAATTAAGTTTTCTCTGTGATTAACTTAGTTGATATTGATATTCCGGAGCACACTTAGACACTCACATTACTCACTAACCTTTTAATGAGAGAGTATAGAACTTTGAGGAAAAAGAGATAGTAGAATAAACATACTACATAGAATCTCATGAGTTGTGACAAAGTAGAATAAACACATAGAATCTCATGAGTTGTGACAAAGTAGAATAAACACATAGAATCTCATGAGTGGTGACAAAGTAGAATAATTATATAGAATGTCATGAGTTGTGACAAAGTAGACTAAATACATAGAATCTCATGAAGCTTAACAGTGTTCTTCCCAAGGTACAAGATTCAGCACACCAGAGGATCAAGACTGATAATTATTAGTATACATAGTCTTGTATGCATATTGATGTGTATAATGTATGAATTTCAGGTATATGCTTTCCAGGACTGAAAAAAGAGAGGGGAAAATGGAAAGAAGATGAGATATAATACAGATCCAGCCAAGTCATAGTAGAGTAAGAAACTCTCTTACTCATACATATGTGCACATAATGCACTAATGATGAACATTCCCACTCACCATTGCACTGGTTATATAGCGTCACCAGGGATACGACATGGGTGCAGTATTGATATTTTAGGCACTGCTTACTTCAGAGATGATAGTGATGACACTTATGTAGTCATGTTCACATTAATTTCAGGCACAATGATATTAGTTATTTTGTTAAGTCTGATATATTTGGGTATAGCGTATGTAGTTTCAGACAGAGTTGACGATTTGACTGGTGCATCCAAGGCTAGCATCAGCCGAGCACATAAAATTCTGACTTAGCGACACATGTCTTTCACTATCACCTTAGGACATTTACTTATGCATGCTTTGCTCTACTACTTAGATTAACTCTGTTTATCTGTCCGTTGTAATGCATCAACGAAATTAACGGCGGGTACTTTAAGAAATAAAAAAAAAACAAGGTACTGACAAATCTTTGTGTCCAGAGGCAGTGACCATGTCGAAAACATGTATATACTTAAATATTACACGTGTGGAGTTATTATTATTTATTATTTGGTTGTATTAAATGAGGTCGAGTATTGATGATATACCTCAAGTTGAGACTTGGTAATTGTAATGAGATACCGTTACACTGGGCATCTTAATTTTTTTAAAGATTTTTTTTATATATTGTGATTCATAGATTGAAAATGTATATATACAGGAGCAGATATGGTGGTATGCTAAGTGTAGACGGGATTAGTAGTTGATAGAACGCAAATGTCTCCCTACGGGATACATTTGTATGGCCCCGAGTTGTATGTCACCGTAGGGTTTGCACAGGCATTGTTTATGCTTCTGGCAGGGTTAATATGAATGCTTAAAGTAGAGTGCCGTAGGGTTTGCCCAGGCATTGTAAATATTTGCCAAGGTTGCGTGAGCGTTGAAAACGGCTCACGAGAAAAAAGATAGAGGGAAGATTAAAAATAACAGACGATGGTTCACTGAATTCGCTTGTGTCGGTAAAGCGTGAGTATTTTTCTAGTGAGTAGTAAATAAAGCCGACCAATGGTTTCAGCTGGTAAACAGGTGAAATAACGAATCAAAAGTAGGGTGGAGGAAAAAACATTTCAGCTGACGATGGCCAGAGGCCAGAACAGCTCACGGCTTGCTAGAGGGCAGTCGTGTTTCCGAAGACGAAGGAACAAGAGATGCTGTTGTGCGGTTGCCACCAGTTTTAATAAGTTCTGTGGTATTACAGATAGTTTTAGAGGTTATACAGAAGATGCACAAGCTGTATAGAAGAACTTAGAAGTTTAAATAAAGTCAGTGGTTAAAGAAAAGTGACATTAGTACTAGGAAGTTCAGAGAACGTGATAGTGACTAGTCAGTAACAATATGATATAACTAAGAAGTGTCACATAGATAGAGTGGAAGATGATTAAGAGAGCTTTAATAGTGACAGTAGTGAGTGAATTTTCAGGAGAGATTCAGGGAATCGCCTGTAAGTATTAGTTTTTGAATTGTTATGTACATTGATGAAAGTTTTACAGGAGAAATAAAACTGAACTCCCAGGTCGACAAGCCATATGAGCAATGAGAACTTTAATGACCAAGCAAACCAGAGAAGGAATTGAATTAAATATTGAAGGTCAAGCTTGGTACCGTCATCTATTAAATGGAGGATATGAATGAATCCCAAGAAGGGAGCTACATATTTTTCATCAGAGAGAGAGAGAGAGAGCGAGAGAGAGAGAAAGAGAGAGAGAGAGAGAGAGAGAGAGAGAGAATGGAATAAAAAGTGAACGATCCTATTCCGCGACATTAACAAAGGCATTTATTGTATCAGACTCACAATCTATGCTTCGAAAGGTCCACAATGGATGGCTCCGACATGAATGGAAAACCTCTATAAAAGCATCGAATCTTCAAGAACTGATGTAGATCTACTGTCCTGGTCATGCAGGGGTACGGGGCAATGAAAGAGCTGACAGACTAGCTTCACGGGCATTGGATATGGATAAGAAAGAAATGCTGACGGCGGTTCATGATCACCTATTAGAGAATGACACTGCAGTCGATGAATCACCAAGGCTAAGACTGTTGGAATTAGGCATCAAACGTAAAACCAGCAGTGATGGACGTATGAGAAGACGCATCCGACGTGTATACAACCAGTGCGCAACAGGAGTAATTAGCATTCATACTCTTTGACATTTGTTGAGGGAGACTGAGCACTTAAGGGTTTGCCCGGAGTGCAGTGACGTCGACTCTGATCAACAATAACAATAACAGTTTAGTTTTTAACCACCTCTGACAGTATTTGGTTTTTCGATTCAATGTAGACACTCTCTTTCCTCAATTCTTGTTATGTCGGGACTTCAGCGACCATCTTTTGCTGAATAAGGTGTTCAATCCCTATCGTATGAACCCATATTGACATCTGGGATCGGTAGAGAGAAGTGTGGTTTACTAATGTGTAACACATTTTTCTGCCAGACCGTGCATGAATGAGGCCGATTAATAAGTAAACAACACATAGGGATGACTACAGTCTCTTATGTTATTGTTGAGAATGTCTCTGTCAGACCAAGTTGTTGTCAATATTTGCTGGGCCCGGTGAATGTTGTGGTGAAGTGGGATGTTATAAATATTTATAGGGGACTTAGTGTACTGACTGAGATCAGCTGTGAAGGTATCTATATCTAATAAGAGTAGTGTATTATAGATAACCTTACTTGCTGCCACATATACATATACCTCAGTCAGAATTATTCTGGAATAGTGTGATGACTACGTTGTATGTCTAGGGTATGTGTATGATGAAGTGTAAGTCATAACAGCAACAGACAGATAAACAATTTAATTTATTCCACCACACTTGACAACACTGTGACACTCACATACATAAAACACTCTACAAGGATATCTTAAAGGAGTCACGGATAACTTTTCAAATAACAATATGTATTCATTGCTGTCATGAATGAATATGTGTCCTGATTCAAATACAAAGGGAACCAGGAATCACAATCAATTTTAATTACAAGTTATATGTACAGAATTTCTCAATATGAATGTTGTAGTGACATATATTATTAAAAGTATCCTATGTGTGTCAGTTGTGTAGTAGTAATATGAGGTAATACTGGTTTTGTTTTGTTCAAGCTCTGTTGGTATTTGTCATCATGACTTCAATAGTTTGTCTTTATTGGAACTAGTATTGGAGATGTTCTCAGTTCCTGATATTAAAACAATTTACTTCCCCTCTTAAGTTTATGTTACAATGTTATTTTAAGATGGGGGTACATAATTTTGAGCTCAGCTGGCCACATCAGCTTATCTTGCGTGATGGCGGCAGGAATAGACTCCTCTGCTCGATTTCTCCCCTGTGCTCTGGAGACACCTCACTGATAGCTAAATGGACCAAGGAGTATGCTGTCCGACTCTGGATTCAGCAAAGCTCTGACCAGGTGCTGCTCAATAACGTCAAGACCACGGTCCCACAATTCATAGAATAAACACAGATACGTTGACTAGCAATGAATTCTGGCACAATTACTGGCACAAATTCCCATCTGCTTATGTTCCAGGCTTTTATTTAGCAAAAATATGAGCTGGCTTCAACGCACTGTTGCTTTATCAAGCTTATTTGAACTAGTGGTCTCGAACTAACGCTCCTAAGTGATTATATCAGCGAGTCTGGCCAATGGAGCCACGTTTCGACAAGTGTTTGAAAAATTTTTACCTTCCTACGTCTCCCCTAACAACCAAAGATAGTATTTATAGTCCGACCAATCGTGTTTAGTCTTATATTTGTTGCGCTCCAATCAATTTGGAGTTTACATGGTAGGCTATTTCCGTACGTAAGGTTTTTTCAAACACGTTATAAAAAAAATTTTATGAGCAGAAATGATTTCATGCTGTCAGGCATCCCCACTATTTTATTTTGGTTATAATTTGGTAATTCCTAGACTATGTTTGCGTAACGTTTTACATATTCTTTGTCAGCAAGCCCTAAGGAACCCAAATATACAAATTTAAAAGAGCTACGTGGCTGCGTTCAAAATATGCAATTTCTTCTACCTCCTGTTTCGAAGATGTGCTGTCTGGGTACTGTAATGTTTTCAAACGTAAACCCATCTAATGTTATCTTTTCTAATAAGCGTTTTCTAGGTTTTTTAAAACCTAACTCTGGGAAGGTTAGTGTTTTTATCACTGTCCGTCCGAAAAAGTTAGTGCATGTGGCCTTACACGCGTGATAGTAGTAATTGTGTATCGCGTTACGCTTGTTGGGGTGGCATTAATAGCGAGACGCGTGTTTAATTTTGCATGCGTTCGGCTTTCTGCCTCTCCCCTCTCTCTATCCTTTAGTCCATCTGTTCGTTCGTTTTGGTAACGTAATATAATTAATGTTAGGATTAATTTAGGTCATTACGCAGTGTGCCTCTCAATGTTTTTCTTAGAAATGCAATACCCGTTTTAATGTGTTGTAGAAACGCTTGTATTTATGCAGTGGCTTATATTTAACGTGGAAACGTTACAATTTGCAGACGAAGCATAAAATAAAGGGGATTTCGAGTACATTCTTTGTGACAGCACTGTTATTTTACCATTGCTCTTTTCTTTATTAGAATTTTATTGTTAGGCTTTATATTTTCCTGATAATTTATATATGTGGATTAGAATATTTCACGACACCTCCCCTCTTAAAACAGACATCCCATGTCAGTCCTTTATTCTATATACACATAGATAAATGTAAGTCAACTTGACTTTACTCTGCTGTGGTGCTATCATGGTTTTATGTAGTTGGGTCCATTCAGAGTAGGCACTATTCATGAAATCTGCCTCAGACTTCTACAACCAATAATATATTTCGGTTATGTTACTGAACAGCCGCAAGTGTGAGTGCTTGTCTTAATGCTGCTTCGCAACCCGTATTCACCATTTCTCTTCTCTGAGTCTGCGCAATGACATGTCCAGAGAACATTATATTTCCCTCAAAATGTACGTTATGAAGAGATAACATATACCTGGTGATAGCAGAGTTTTCGTAGTGGATCCCATAATCTTCTTATTATCCTGTATGAAACATTCGGAATATCCTCAATCAAAGAGGCAACTCAGGGATTCATTACGTTCCTCCGAAATGTTTACATCCAACAATTTTCTCATCATTCTAGAGAAGACACTAGGCGCATTCTTCAATCCAAATGGCAATCTATTAAACTCATAGTGTCCTTCTGAGGTACTAAAAGCTAGGTATGGTCTAACCTCAGGCTTTACTGGAATCTGATAGTATCCTTTACTCAGATCCACTTTTGAGAAATATTTAGCTTTATTTAGTCTGGCAAACAGCTGATTTGTATCCGGCAATGGATCTACCTGTCCTTCTGTAATAGCATTCAGTCTCCTGTAATCTATACAGAGTCTATGTTCTCCAGAGGGCTTCCTTAAGAGTACAACACCGGAACTATATGAGGATTCACTGTGTGAAATAATTCCTTCCTTCAATAGATAGTCTATCTCTTCCTTCAAAGCTTTCTCCTTAGCAAACGGAATCGAATATGGTTTCATACAGACAGGTGTGGGGTCTATCAGATTCATATCATATTCCAATAGGTTTGTATGCCCTGGTCGGTCTGTTAACACCTCTGCATGATTATTTAGAACCTGTTGCACTCTCTCTTTCTGAGTTTTCGTTAAATGTGTACTGATTTTCACCTGTGCTGCTGTCTCACAGGGGTGTAATGGATACTCAAATGATGAAAGTGGTTCCTTTTTCATCTCCATGGCGATGGACAAGGTCAACAAGTGTGTCTCCTCCTGATGTTCTCTTTCCAAATATTTCTTCAGGAGATTCACATGATAGATTTTTTCTTTCCCCTTCTTATCTATCTTATAATTTGTTCTAGATACCTTCTCTAAAACTGTATATGGACCTTGCCATCCAATTTGTAACTTATTCTGACTCCCGGGCAAAAGAAGCAGTACTTTCTCTCCCACAGCCAAATTTCTGTCTTTCGCTTTCCTGTTATAATAGGCAGCATGTTTCTTCCTGGCTTGTTTCAAATTTTCATTGGCAAGTTTCCAGCCAGTTTTTAAACGAGTGGTCAGCTCATTCACATATTGGTATGAAGATGTAATGTTTTCCTCTGCCTTTTCATCAGTCCACATTCTTAACAAAGCTACATATGGACCTTTAATTTTGTGGACCTATTTGTCCATGCACCGGTATGGTCTCTTCCACTCGAAGCTTTATAGTGATGATTTTTTCCTCCCAGAATTATCATTCACAAAACGACCGCTACCAATTCTTTTCCTGGGGCTTTCTCCCCACTTAAAATTCTTGATGAGAGATTTCCTCTCTACATCTTCTTCCTCCAGTTTGTTTAAGTCCGATTGAGGGATTGTCGGCTTATCCTGGGGTAAGACATCTTTTTTGCACTCTCCGCATAGTGGCCATTGTAAAACAGTTAAGTGAAGCTTGTCCGTGAAAAGGGGCTTCCCATTCCATTTGGTCCACTTTATCAAATCTATTTTTCCTTTTATTATCAGGCCTAATTTTGCCCCGTGGCGTGTCCAGGTCCTGATCAATGTTCCCACTTGTGGGTGTTCCCTCATGTGCTATGCTACACCTTTCTACAAAATTCTCAATGTCCCATCTTGCTTTGGGCCAATAATAATTGTGAGCCACCTTTTGAATGATGGTACCTATCTTCTCATGGTCCCCATCTGGTTTCACATGTAGGCTCCTTATTAAGTCTGCCCTATATCTTTTAGGAAGTACCAGTTGTCCCTGACCTTTGGATCTAGCTCCAGTCTTCCTATACATCAACTTGTTTTTCATGTAAAAATCTCCCTTGCCTGGAGTTGTATGACAAGTTGACAATTTTCTGAAACAAGGCTTGCGTGTTTTATCCCCAGCCTGTGCCTTCCTCATCTCTTCTGGAGTGGTATCTAACATAATATCCTCCTCCTGTCTTGAGGTCGACCTGACCTGAAGGGTTGCCATATACACAGGTTTCCTTCTGCAACGGTCAGTGTCATGATTGTCCATCTGACAATTCTTACACCACCTTTTTCCTTGGTTGAAAGATTTTCTTTCATCATATTTCCTTTCATCGAATTGTGGGAATTTATTTTTATTTTCATACCGTGGCCTATCAAACTGGTGCTTACCTTTGTTTTGATCCCTAGGATCAAATTTATTAAAGTTCTGTGGTGCCCTAAAGTTCTCCACCTGTTTCTTTTTATTACCTGTTACCTCTGCTTGAGCTGCTTGATACCTTTCAGCAACATTTAGCAACTCACCCAGCCTCTCTGCACCTTGTTCCATGAGAAACTTTCTCAGGTCTGGAGCCATGGACTCTCTTAATTGCTCTATAAGGACCATTTCCTTAAGATCTTGGGTTTTCCCCAGAGAAGTCCATTTCTCCAAGTATGTCTCTATTCGTGCAGAGAACTGGTGATAGGTTTCACCTGACAGTAGTTTAGCATTCCTAAATTTTTTCCTATAAAATTCTGCATTCTTTTCATATCTTAACAAAAGAGCCTGCTTTAGCATGTCATAATTTTCCTGATCACCTCTGCTCATTTTAGCAAAAACTTCATAAGCTGCCCCACGAAGTCCTTGAGATAACTTTAAGCTCCACCTCTCTCTCTCTAACCCATACGTGGTAGCTAATAGTTCATACCTATTTAGATAGCTCTCTATATCATCGTCTTTCTCAACAAAATGATCTAAATGAAAATTCATAGCTGAGGTTGAGGCTCCCTGGCTAGCAGTAGCATCAGAGGCAAAGGGACTGGCACCATTTTCAGGAGCATGGCCTTGAAACTCAAACTCCCTTAGTCGTAACTCATGTTCCCTTTGTAATCTTTTATCTTCTGCTTCCCTTTCTGCAGCTAATTTCTTCTCTTCCCTTTCTGCAGTCAATCTTCTTTCTTCTGCTTCCCTTTCTGCAGCTAATTTCTTCTCTTCCCTTTCTGCAGTCAATCTTCTTTCTTCTGCTTCCAATTTCTTAGCCTCAGCCTCAATCTGCAACCTCTTAATTTCTTTTTTCAGCCTCTAACTTTCTTTCGGCTTCAAACCTTCTTTCTTCGCGTTCAATAAATTTGTCACATTCCGTAGTGACATAGGCAACCATAACTTGCCCATCTAATCCTAACTCTTTTGCAGTCTGAACAGCAGCAGATCGAAATTTGGCCAGGTCCGCCATTGTCTATCAGGTAAATTTATACAATGTCTAACCAACAATTCAATCTCTAAATATATATCTAATGGACAACACAGGCACCGTGAGCTCAACCCTATTTAATTCCACCCAAGGATACCTTTTAATTCTTATATTCCCTGAAGTGAATTACCCCCAATATTTTTAATAGGGAAAGATTCAAAATCCCAAGAGCGAGACCCCAATATATGTGGTGAAGTGGGATGTTATAAATATTTATAGGGGACTTAGTGTACTGACTGAGATCAGCTGTGAAGGTATCTATATCTAATAAGAGTAGTGTATTATAGATAACCTTACTTGCTGCCACATATATATATATATCTCAGTCAGAATTATTCTGGAATAGTGTGATGACTACGTTGTATGTCTAGGGTATGTGTATGATGAAGTGTAAGTCATAACAACAACAGACAGATAAACAATTTAATTTATTCCACCACACTTGACAACACTGTGACACTCACATACATAAAACACTCTACAAGGATATCTTAAAGGAGTCACTGATAACTTTTCAAATAACAATATGTATTCATTGCTGTCATGAATGAATATGTGTCCTGATTCAAATACAAAGGGAACCAGGAATCACAATCAATTTTAATTACAAGTTATATGTACAGAATTTCTCAATATGAATATTGTAGTGACATATATTATTAAAAGTATCCTATGTGTGTCAGTTGTGTAGTAGTAATATGAGGTAATACTGGTTTTGTTTTGTTCAAGCTCTGTTGGTATTTGTCATCATAACTTCAATAGTTTGTCTTTATTGGAACTAGTATTGGAGATGTTCTCAGTTCCTGATATTAAAACAATTTAATTCCCCTCTTAATTGTATGTTACACTGTCATTTTAAGATGGGGGGACATAATGTTGAGCCCAGCTGGCCACATCAGCTTATCTTGCGTGATGGCGGCAGGAAAAGACTCCTCTGCTCGATTTCTCCCCTGTGCTCTGGAGACACCTCACTGATAGCTAAATGGACCAAGGAGTATGCTGTCCGACTCTGGATTCAGCAAAGCTCTGACCAGGTGCTGCTCAATAACGTCAAGACCACGGTCCCTGAAAACAAGAAGGATGTACCTTCTACTTCATAACTAATTGATACTCTAGTTCTACACTGAGCACAATACATCACAAACATTGAGTTCAGAGCGTTAGGCCAACTGTCAGCTTCATCTGAAATACTTTATACCAGTATTAACCTCCTTAATGGTTACTACGCCTCTGCACTTCCAGCATTATTTCTTTCTAGTCAATCATCTAGGTGTCAGTGTACTGTTTGGCCACTCCATGCCGTTTTACTTTCCTCCGACACCTTCTGTTCAGGCTGGAGCATTATAGGCTTTACATCATGTTTGCTACTGAACTACACATATATACAGGCATAAATTAACAATTCACATTCAATTTTCATTAAAAGATACTGAATGTTTCAAGCTTACCACAATTCATAGAATAAACACAGATACGTTGACTAGCAATGAATTCTGGCACAAATACTGGCACAATTCCCATCTGCTTATGTTCCAGGCTTTTATTTAGCAAAAATATGAGCTGGCTTCAACGCACTGTTGCTTTATCAAGCTTATTTGAACTAGTGGTCTCGAACTAACGCTCCTAAGTGATTATATCAGCGAGTCTGGCCAATGGAGCCACGTTTCGACAAGTGTTTGAAAAAATTTTACCTTCCTACGTCTCCCCTAACAACCAAAGATAGTATTTATAGTCCGACCAATCGTGTTTAGTCTTATATTTGTTGCGCTCCAATCAATTTGGAGTTTACATGGTAGGCTATTTCCGTACGCAAGGTTTTTTTTCAAACACGTTATAAAAAAAATTTTATGAGCAGAAATGATTTCATGCTGTCAGGCATCCCCACTATTTTATTTTGGTTATAATTTGGTAATTCCTAGACTATTTGCGTAACGTTTTACATATTCTTTGTCAGCAAGCCCTAAGGAACCCAAATATACAAATTTAAAAGAGCTACGTGGCTGCGTTCAAAATATGCAATTTCTTCTACCTCCTGTTTCGAAGATGTGCTGTCTGGGTACTGTAATGTTTTCAAACGTAAACCCATCTAATGTTATCTTTTCTAATAAGCGTTTTCTAGGTTTTTTAAAACCTAACTCTGGGAAGGTTAGTGTTTTTATCACTGTCCGTCCGAAAAAGTTAGTGCATGTGGCCTTACACGCGTGATAGTAGTAATTGTGTATCGCGTTACGCTTGTTGGGGTGGCATTAATAGCGAGACGCGTGTTTAATTTTGCATGCGTTCGGCTTTCTGCCTCTCCCCTCTCTCTATCCTTTAGTCCATCTGTTCGTTCGTTTTGGTAACGTAATATAATTAATGTTAGGATTAATTTAGGTCATTACGCATTGTGCCTCTCAATGTTTTTCTTAGAAATGCAATACCCGTTTTAATGTGTTGTGGAAACGCTTGTATTTATGCAGTGGCTTATATTTAACGTGGAAACGTTACAATTTGCAGACGAAGCATAAAACAAAGGGGGATTTCGAGTACTTTCTTTGTGACAGCACTGTTATTTTACCATTGCTCTTTTCTTTATTAGAATTTATTTGTTAGGCTTTATATTTACCTGATAATTTATATAGGTGGATTAGAATATTTCACGACACCATCCAATTTGTAACTTATTCTGACTTCCGGGGAGAAGAAGCAGTACCTTCTCTCCCACAGCCAAATTTCTGTCTTTCGCTTTCCTGTTATAATAGGCAGCATGTTTCTTCCTGGCTTGTTTCAAATTTTCATTGGCAAGTTTCCAGCCAGTTTTTAAACGAGTGGTCAGCTCATTCACATATTGGTATGAAGATGTAATGTTTTCCTCTGCCTTTTCATCAGTCCACGTTCTTAACAAAGCTACATATGGACCTTTAATTGTGTGGACCCATTTGTCCATGCACCGGTATGGTCTCTTCCACTCGAAGCTCTATAGTGATGATTTTTCCTCCCAGAATTATCATTCACAAAACGACCGCTACCAATTTTTCTTTTGGGGCTTTCTCCCCACTTAAAATTCTTGATGAGAGATTTCCTCTCTACATCTTCTTCCTCCAGTTTGTTTAAGTCCGATTGAGGGATTGTCGGCTTATCCTGGGGTAAGACATCTTTTTGCACTCTCCGCATAGTGGCCATTGTAAAACAGTTAAGTGAAGCTTGTCCGTGAAAAGGGGCTTCCCATTCCATTTGGTCCACTTTATCAAATCTATTTGTCTTTTTATTGTCAGGCCTAATTTTGCCCTGTGGCGTGTCCAGGTCCTGATCAATGTTCCCACTTGTGGGTGTTCCCTCATGTGCTATGCTACACCTTTCTACAAAATTCTCAATGTCCCATCTTGCTTTGGGCCAATAATAATTGTGAGCCACCTTTTGAATGATGGTACCTATCTTCTCATGGTCCCCATCTGGTTTAACATGTAGGCTCCTTATTAAGTCTGCCCTATATCTTTTAGGAAGTACCAGTTGTCCCTGACCTTTGGATCTAGCTCCAGTCTTCCTATACATCAACTTGTTTTTCATGTAAAAATCTCCCTTGCCTGGAGTTGTATGACAAGTTGACAATTTTCTGTAACAAGGCTTGAGTGTTTTATCCCCAGCCTGTGCCTTCCTCATCTCTTCTGGAGTGGTATCCAACATAATATCCTCCTCCTGTCTTGAGGTCGACCTGACCTGAAGGGTTGCCATATACACAGGTTTCCTTCTGCAACGGTCAGTGTCATGATTGTCCATCTGACAATTCTTACACCACCTTTTTCCTTGGTTGAAAGATTTTCTTTCATCATATTTCCTTTCATCGAATTGTGGGAATTTACTTTTATTTTCATACCGTGGCCTATCAAATTGGTGCTTACCTTTGTTTTGATCTCT
Source organism: Oreohelix idahoensis (assembly GCA_024509875.1). NCBI lineage: Eukaryota > Metazoa > Mollusca > Gastropoda > Stylommatophora > Oreohelicidae > Oreohelix > Oreohelix idahoensis. Next base: position 37,237 of record JAMPIV010007372.1, on the reverse strand, counting down.
AGGATCAAATTGATTAAAGTTCTGTGGTGCCCTAAAGTTATCCACTTGTTTCTTTTTATTACCTGTTACCTCTGCTTGAGCTGCTTGATACCTTTCAGCAACATTTAGCAACTCACCCAGCCTCTCTGCACCTTGTTCCATGAGAAACTTTCTCAGGTCTGGAGCCATGGACTCTCTTAGTTGCTCTATAAGGACCATTTCCTTAAGATCTTGGGTTTTCCCCAGAGAAGTCCATTTCTCCAAGTATGTCTCTATTCGTGCAGAGAACTGGTGATAGGTTTCACCTGACAGTAGTTTAGCATTCCTAAATTTTTTCCTATAAAATTCTGCATTCTTTTCATACCTTAACAAAAGAGCCTGCTTTAGCATGTCATAATTTTCCTGATCACCTCTGCTCATTTTTGCAAAAACTTCATAAGCTGCCCCACGAAGTCCTTGAGATAACTTTAAGCTCCACCTCTCTCTCTCTAACCCATACGTGGCAGCTAATAGTTCATACCTATTTAGGTAGCTCTCTATATCATCGTCTTTCTCAACAAAATGATCTAAATGAAAATTCATAGCTGAGGTTGAGGCTCCTTGGCTAGCAGTGGCATCAGAGGCAAAGGGACTGGCACCATTTTCAGGAGCATGGCCTTGAAACTCAAACTCCCTTAGTCGTAACTCATGTTCCCTTTGTAATCTTTTATCTTCTGCTTCCCTTTCTGCAGTCAATCTTCTTTCTTCTGCTTCCCTTTCTGCAGCTAATTTCTTCTCTTCCCTTTCTGCAGTCAATCTTCTTTCTTCTGCTTCCCTTTCTGCAGCTAATTTCTTCTCTTCCCTTTCTGCAGCCAATCTTTTGTCTTCTCTTTCTGCCTCCAATTTCTTAGCCTCAGCCTCAATCTGCAACTTCTTAATTTCCCTTTCAGCCTCTAACTTTCTTTCGGCTTCTTTTTCTAATCTTCTTTCTTCGTGTTCAATAAATTTGTCACATTCCGTAGTGACATAGGCAACCATAACTTGCCCATCTAATCCTAACTCTTTTGCAGTCTGAACAGCAGCAGATCGAAATTTGGCTAGGTCCGCCATTGTCTTTCAGGTAAATTTATACAAAGTCTAACCAACAATTCAATCTCTAAATATATATCTAATGGACAACACAGGCACCCTGAGCTCAACCTTATTTAATTCCACCCAAGGATACCTTTTAATTCTTATATTCCCTGAAGTGAATTACCCCCAATATTTTTAATAGGTAAAGATTCAAAATCCCAATAGCGAGACCCCAATATATGTGGTGAAGTGGGATGTTATAAATATTTATAGGGGACTTAGTGTACTGACTGAGATCAGCTGTGAAGGTATCTATATCTAATAAGAGTAGTGTATTATAGATAACCTTACTTGCTGCCACATATATATATACCTCAGTCAGAATTATTCTGGAATAGTGTGATGACTACGTTGTATGTCTAGGGTATGTGTATGATGAAGTGTAAGTCATAACAACAACAGACAGATAAACAATTTAATTTATTCCACCACACTTGACAACACTGTGACACTCACATACATAAAACACTCTACAAGGATATCTTAAAGGAGTCACGGATAACTTTTCAAATAACAATATGTATTCATTGCTGTCATGAATGAATATGTGTCCTGATTCAAATACAAAGGGAACCAGGAATCACAATCAATTTTAATTACAAGTTATATGTACAGAATTTCTCAATATGAATATTGTAGTGACATATATTATTAAAAGTATCCTATGTGTGTCAGTTGTGTAGTGGTAATATGAGGTAATACTGTGATAAAAGTAAGTTGAAGTTTTTATAGTGAATAAGGTGAGTGTGGTTTGGGACAGTCACTCACAGTAGCGCACACACCAAGTCATGGAATGGTGTAACGTCTGATGATATTTTAACCATGGTTTATTACAATTATAACATCACGTAGATCTAGACGAATACAGTTACATCGAAACATGAATCTTCATAATGTAGTTAACACACCATACGGCCCTTACACATCCTGGCCTACAAAATCTCTACTCCTCACATCAGTGCACAAAGACTGCGTCTACGGCAGTTATATAATAATCATGGCCTACAAAATCTCTACTCCACATCAGTGCACAAAGACTGCATCTACGGCAGTTATATAATAATCATGGCCTACAAAATCTCTACTCCACATCAGTGCACAAAGACTGCATCTACGGCAGTTATATAATCATCAAGGCCTACAAAATCTCTATACTTCACATCAGTGCACAAAGACTGCATCTACGGCAGTTATGTAACAATCATGGCCTACAAAATCTCTACTCCACATCAGTGCACAAAGACTGCGTCTACGGCAGTTATATAATAATCATGGCCTACAAAATCTCTACTCCACATCAGTGCACAAATACTGCATCTACGGCAGATATATAATAATCAAGGCCTACAAAATCTCTATAGCCCTGCGCAGGCATACATTATCCAAAAAACACCTTAGGGCTGACCACCTCAGTCAAAAACCCTGCACACACTGAACCCACGGGAACACACCCCGTTCACACAGTCACGAGAATCTACTGTTCTCTTAACACTGCTCTCAAAAATCCCTGCGGACACTAGCCGCGAGAGCTATTCACACATCACTTAAAACCAGTACAGAAACAGTTCATTATGACCAGAGTTCACCTGCTATCTGACATACTGTCTTCCACGAAACCAAGAGGAGATATCTTTAAACAAATCCATACCAATCTGTAAGCAAGTACTCTAACCCAAAATTAACTCTACTCAACACGTATTTCCCAAGATCATTTCCCTTTCATCACATCTGCACTTATCAGTTTGCCACACTCCCAGGAAAAAAAAAATGATTATATCATTTTTTTTTTGTTGAAAATTAACTCCCAAAAATTTAACGGTCAATGAAGTTATATCAGATACCTCTTAAATTAATTCCCAAAAATTTTTTAAAAAATTAATGAAGTTCTATCAATTACCTACAAAAATATACCTATGACAAGAGAACATAGCACATCTACAAAAATATCATCAATAAATGTAAGATAACGACTAAATCATCCAACATAATCATTCAAGCATACCAAAATAAAAATTAATCTAATACAAAACCCAAATTAAGTATACATAGTACAAACTAAACAGAAAATAAATTATCATACGAGAAAAGACAAAATATGAAATGGGAATATGATAAGAATCAAATAGAATCATAAGATGACAATGAAGACAACAATTCCATACATGTAAAACAAATAGAACTATAAGAACCAATTACATTATCTAAAGTCATATAATTAACTTAACACTACAAAGAATGAAAGTATAAATAGCGTAACACAAAAAAAGTATACTAGAAGTATGAATGACATCAAAGATGAAACACGGAAGCATAAACAAAATATCAGACAATACTGAAAAGACAACAGAAAAGATGTAAAGAAATGACGAATAGTCAACAAAGAGAGATGACAGTAAAGATGCAAATGTAAAGAAAGTTGGTAACAACACCTAACAATAACTAACCAAATATAACAACGTATTGTAAAATACAAAAATGCTAAAGTATATTTATATACTAACACAAAAAAGAAAGCTTATGACAAGCACAGCATAATAAGTAATTTAACTAAATTATAAACTTATACATAACTAAAAATAAATTACATCAAATATCACCCAAACAAAAAATATTAACGATAACACAAGTTCCGCATTGACGCATAGTCAAGCGCTAACAACCAAAAAATACATCCAAACATCACAACATTTTCAAAGAATTAATGTCACTACATAATAGTAACCCTAACATACAATCTAGCGCTGGCGCAGAAAAAAATAAATATCACAATGTTCAAAACACATTTTCCAAAAAATTTACAATACAAAAAATGTTTCTTCTCTTTAGGTTAAATAAAAATAGTATTTTTATTTCTAAGTAATATGTAGCTATAATTAATAACTAACAATTAAATTAGCTGAGTAACATAAAAATAATCTTATCTTTAAATATACACACATCAAAACGTGTAAGTTTTTTTTTTTCTCTTCTTTTTTTAAAAAAAAATACATCAAAGAAACGTCACATTGGGTAATAAAATGTTAACTACAAACGAAGTTATAAATATATATAAGTGTAATATTATTTATCTTAACTATGTATTATAATCAGATATTTAAATTCTTTAAATGAACAAGAGTATCAGCCGTCGCTGTTAATTCTACCCACTTAATTTAATAGGAAATTTAAGTTAATTCTAGCTGACAAAAAATCGAATCGTTTAAATTATCAAATGTCATAATTTAGAAAAAATGAAAACCAAGTTTCAGAATACGTCCTTAACTTCAACGCAAAATCATTAATAATACATACAAGTTATGTTTAAAATTACCTTTCACTAAACAATTAATTCAAATAATTTGTATATAAATATGTTAACTAAACATGGTATGAAACCCATGATGAAAGACAAAACCAAAATTTTAAGTAGTGCATAAAAACACTCAGGACTATCTATGAAAATGACTATTACATTGTCTCAGTAAATAAGTTTGAGCATAGAAATTATTTAATGCATAATTAAAATACAGTCACATATGTAACAACCAAAACATTATGGCAATCAAATGTTACAAAGATTACATAATATTTCATTAACAACATATGAAGTTCTATACAATAACATTCAGTGTTTGTAAACAGAACAAAAAATAAACAGGACCTTTGAAAAAAAACCAAAAAAAAATTCCTTAGAGGTCTTGCGAACATCTCATCAACACGCAAGGTGACATCATGACACGGTGGGTTAACGTACTGTCTAGGCTCGCTTGAATGGATAAATGGTACACAGTGATCTACATCTCTCACAGGTAATGTAAAATTAGAATGGTGATTCCCCTTGCAAAGTCGCTCGCTGTGAGACAATACAAATGAAAATATCTATTTTAATCCATGGTAAGATTATGAGGAAACACGGAAAAGTTCACTACACAATTACCCGAACTCCGTGGTGTAAGGTTGTGGCCCTCCTGCGATGTCAACAACTCTCGTCACATAGCAGACAACATAGACGTACCAGGGACAACCTGACCTATAATTCACAGTTGTCAGTGCGGTAGGCTGAAAAAAATTTACTACTTTCACTAGACCGAGATGAAGTATAGAGATTTTGTAGGCCTTGATTATTATATATCTGCCGTAGACGCAGTCTTTGTGCACTGATGTGGAGTAGAGATTTTGTAGGCCATGATTATTATATAACTGCCGTAGACGCAGTCTTTATGCACTGATGTGAAGTATAGAGATTTTGTAGGCCTTGATGATTATATAACTGCCGTAGATGCAGTCTTTGTGCACTGATGTGGAGTAGAGATTTTGTAGGCCATGATTATTATATAACTGCCGTAGATGCAGTCTTTGTGCACTGATGTGAGGAGTAGAGATTTTGTAGGCCAGGATGTGTAAGGGCCGTATGGTGTGTTAACTACATTATGAAGATTCATGTTTCGATGTAACTGTATTCGTCTAGATCTACGTGATGTTATAATTGTAATAAACCATGGTTAAAATATCATCAGACGTTACACCATTCCATGACTTGGTGTGTGCGCTACTGTGAGTGACTGTCCCAAAGCACACTCACCTTCTTCACCATAAAGACATCCACCATAATTATAAACAGATTAACATTTGGTGGCCATATAAATTACATATAACATTTGGATTCTCCTTCACTAAAAAAGTCTTTAATTATCACACTGGCCACCACTGATAAAAGTAAGTTGAAGTTTTTATAGTGAATAAGGTGAGTGTGGTTTGGGACAGTCACTCACAGTAGCGCACACACCAAGTCATGGAATGGTGTAACGTCTGATGATATTTTAACCATGGTTTATTACAATTATAACATCACGTAGATCTAGACGAATACAGTTACATCGAAACATGAATCTTCATAATGTAGTTAACACACCATACGGCCCTTACACATCCTGGCCTACAAAATCTCTACTCCTCACATCAGTGCACAAAGACTGCGTCTACGGCAGTTATATAATAATCATGGCCTACAAAATCTCTACTCCACATCAGTGCACAAAGACTGCATCTACGGCAGTTATATAATAATCATGGCCTACAAAATCTCTACTCCACATCAGTGCACAAAGACTGCATCTACGGCAGTTATATAATCATCAAGGCCTACAAAATCTCTATACTTCACATCAGTGCACAAAGACTGCATCTACGGCAGTTATGTAACAATCATGGCCTACAAAATCTCTACTCCACATCAGTGCACAAAGACTGCGTCTACGGCAGTTATATAATAATCATGGCCTACAAAATCTCTACTCCACATCAGTGCACAAATACTGCATCTACGGCAGTTATATAATAATCAAGGCCTACAAAATCTCTATAGCCCTGCGCAGGCATACATTATCCAAAAAAACACCTTAGGGCTGACCACCTCAGTCAAAAACCCTGCACACACTGAACCCACGGGAACACACCCCGTTCACACAGTCACGAGAATCTACTGTTCTCTTAACACTGCTCTCAAAAATCCCTGCGGACACTAGCCGCGAGAGCTATTCACACATCACTTAAAACCAGTACAGAAACAGTTCATTATGACCAGAGTTCACCTGCTATCTGACATACTGTCTTCCACGAAACCAAGAGGAGATATCTTTAAACAAATCCATACCAATCTGTAAGCAAGTACTCTAACCCAAAATTAACTCTACTCAACACGTATTTCCCAAGATCATTTCCCTTTCATCTTTTGTTTTGTTCAAGCTCTGTTGGTATTTGTCATCATGACTTCAATAGTTTGTCTTTATTGGAACTAGTATTGGAGATGTTCTCAGTTCCTGATATTAAAACAATTTACTTCCCCTCTTAAGTTTATGTTACAATGTTATTTTAAGATGGGGTACATAATTTTGAGCTCAGCTGGCCACATCAGCTTATCTTGCGTGATGGCGGCAGGAATAGACTCCTCTGCTCGATTTCTCCCCTGTGCTCTGGAGACACCTCACTGATAGCTAAATGGACCAAGGAGTATGCTGTCCGACTCTGGATTCAGCAAAGCTCTGACCAGGTGCTGCTCAATAACGTCAAGACCACGGTCCCACAATTCATAGAATAAACACAGATACGTTGACTAGCAATGAATTCTGGCACAATTACTGGCACAAATTCCCATCTGCTTATGTTCCAGGCTTTTATTTAGCAAAAATATGAGCTGGCTTCAACGCACTGTTGCTTTATCAAGCTTATTTGAACTAGTGGTCTCGAACTAACGCTCCTAAGTGATTATATCAGCGAGTCTGGCCAATGGAGCCACGTTTCGACAAGTGTTTGAAAAAATTTTACCTTCCTACGTCTCCCCTAACAACCAAAGATAGTATTTATAGTCCGACCAATCGTGTTTAGTCTTATATTTGTTGCACTCCAATCAATTTGGAGTTTACATGGTAGGCTATTTCCGTACGTAAGGTTTTTTCAAACACGTTATAAAAAAAAATTTTATGAGCAGAAATGATTTCATGCTGTCAGGCATCCCCACTATTTTATTTTGGTTATAATTTGGTAATTCCTAGACTATTTGCGTAACGTTTTACATATTCTTTGTCAGCAAGCCCTAAGGAACCCAAATATACAAATTTAAAAGAGCTACGTGGCTGCGTTCAAAATATGCAATTTCTTCTACCTCCTGTTTCGAAGATGTGCTGTCTGGGTACTGTAATGTTTTCAAACGTAAACCCATCTAATGTTATCTTTTCTAATAAGCGTTTTCTAGGTTTTTTAAAACCTAACTCTGGGAAGGTTAGTGTTTTTATCACTGTCCGTCCGAAAAAGTTAGTGCATGTGGCCTTACACGCGTGATAGTAGTAATTGTGTATCGCGTTACGCTTGTTGGGGTGGCATTAATAGCGAGACGCGTGTTTAATTTTGCATGCGTTCGGCTTTCTGCCTCTCCCCTCTCTCTATCCTTTAGTCCATCTGTTCGTTCGTTTTGGTAACGTAATATAATTAATGTTAGGATTAATTTAGGTCATTACGCAGTGTGCCTCTCAATGTTTTTCTTAGAAATGCAATACCCGTTTTAATGTGTTGTAGAAACGCTTGTATTTATGCAGTGGCTTATATTTAACGTGGAAACGTTACAATTTGCAGACGAAGCATAAAATAAAGGGGATTTCGAGTACATTCTTTGTGACAGCACTGTTATTTTACCATTGCTCTTTTCTTTATTAGAATTTATTTGTTAGGCTTTATATTTTCCTGATAATTTATATATGTGGATTAGAATATTTCACGACAAATGTTATAATCGTTTCCGGACAAGACTTGTCGGAAGAATAATTATCAATCTTGAAAGAGATTACCTGTGACAAATTTTGAAGTCGTGAGTGTAAACATCATCGATAATAGACGGAAGCTGGCATACCATATGTGGTGACTGTAAACCACACATAATTTGTGCGTTTGTTATGCAGGAATTTTGAGAGAGAGTAGGGGAAATAAACGCATTTTGTATGCTATTGGCTTGGCATTTGAGTTCTAAAAATACAACATTTCTGACTGGAGCTTTGTCATAGGGTAGTAATCTGGATGTGGGCCGAATGCTGTCTTATACTGTGAGTTTACCGAATAGGATCAGGATTCCCCTTTAAAGGACCGGGCAACGTGTTTGAGCATCTTGTGGACTTATTTCCCAGGACAACTATACCTTCATTAATACGGAAAGCCCGGAATTCTATGAACTTGAACACTATGTCATAATGGGAGTCTATTGTAAAGAAACAGCCCAGACCACGTGTAAGATACATCTTAATCAAGTTGCCTTAACTATCTCTCTGAGCCAGAAATCAGTCTGTATTCCCAACGAAATTTGGGTAGGTGGTACCAAATGGTGGTGCTTCTGTGGAACAAGTGAGTGGTATAAGTGGCCTTCAGTCAAAGCTAAACACCTACAGCTGATGGGTCTTAACAGACGCTGGATCATCGTCGCAATTACCCCACGATACTACGAGGGACGTGTTTTGGCGACCAGACTTGACCAGTGTCGAGAGTGAACCAGTCCATAACCTGCAAAGAACATGCATCGGCTGGAGCAGAAACCAACCGACATCTTACTGGCAACTAAGTACCCATTAAAAGCTGCCAAGTGAACGCCCTATTTTCAAGTTAGAAAGACCTTTTCAAATCAGACCATCACCTATGAGGAAATTTTAAAGACTCTATCTAAGTTCACCCCACTCTTATTTATCTTACAGTTGTTAACGATAATTGACTATTAAATTTTGTTATCTACAAATATTCAAATTTATAGTTGATTTAGTCATTTTGAGTGAACTGCACTTGTATGCCTCAATCATTTTAAATACTTATAACAAAACTACTTAAGTAATATTTTACTGAGTGAAATCTCTTGGGGCTCATCAGAACGAGCAAAATCCTAACTCATAGAAGGTCAGGAAAGATTAAAATTTACACGACGTGAATCGTATCAGCCGTAGTACTTGATTTCTTTAAATTCCAACGAGGCTCCCATGAAATGAAGCACCTTTCTTCAATTCACATCTGTGCCAAGAGTAATCTTAAGCGAAAGGTAGGCACCTTTGAAGACCCTCAGTAGATACTCTGAATTTTAGCCTCAGTTGGACTGTGACGGTATTGCCTCCCAACAGTGGCCAAAACTCAAGAGTATCTAATATGGGCTTCAAAGGTGTCTACCTTCTCACAAGATTATTCTTGGCAGAGATGTAGATAGAAGGGTAAGGACACGTCTGTCACAAAGGGAGTCTTCACAAGATATTCAGATAAGCGAAAACAATGCTGCTTTGGCTAGCACGTTAATTCTAGAATCTGCCGACCACTTTTGTGAAGAATTAAGCAATGATTAGTTTTAGCTCGTTAAGACCCCACCTCTGATTTACTCAGTGGAATTCTTATTATTCTGGTACAGCTCTGTTTAGAGCGTGTGTGTAGTATATTGACTGAGACAAACATGCAGTTCATTTAAAAAGGATTAAATCAAAGTTAAATTTGTAAAATTACAAATAACAAAATTTAATAATCACTTATGTTTTAACAGGTTGAAAATAATTTGAATAGTTTTGAAGAAAAGTTTCATCATTGATTGATAGTAGAGTCGATGGAATAAAAGTTCACTTTGGCAGCGTATATTTTGCACTTAGCTGCCAATAGTTGTTTCTGCTCCCGCTGATGGGTTCTTTTTACACCACTCACGTTCGTCGCTGGTCAAGGTTGTCGGGTGAAGCTCGTTTCCCAGAACTGTCAAGGAGAGTCTACAAATTTAGTCCCTCGTCTTAAAGCTTAGGCCACTTGTCCCTTCTTGTTCCAGAGATAGTACTTTTTGCTGGACCACCAATAACAATGATAAAGAATAGAAACGACACGCTCTCCTGTGTATTGCGTTTCCCGACACATAGTTATGTGTCCCCTTTCTTCTATTCTATGTATCTCCGAATTTACCCTCGATGAGAATTAAATTTAATCCCTCGCGATAACACTTTCTTTACATTTAAATTGGATACCCCTAGCTTTACATAACATTTAAATGAAAAGGTTAATATTACAGATAGAATATGTTTACATTTACATTTCCACAGATTGAAAAGTGTTCACAATGTAAATTGAATATGTTTTCATTTATGTTTACACTGATTTGAAAAGTTTGAAACTTCCATTAATTTTAAAATGTTTATGTTAACATCGACATTTACACTGGTTTGAAAGTGTAAGTATTATAATTAGAATGTACATCATTTCTTCATCATTTCCTCCCTGTTCCATATGGAACCTGGGACTACTTAATGCTTTTAGTTCTCTTTACGAAACTAGCAATAAAGCAATCACCAGCCCTTGGCAGTGCTGGTTCATGAAATCATCATTCTATACGCTGAAGTTGCCAGCCTCAAATAACTAGGACATCCACTAGCGATTTTCGCATAGTAATATTTACATGGTAATTTATATATATATATATATATATATATATATATATATATATATATATATATATATATATATATATATATATATATATATATATATATATATATATATGTGTGAGTGTGTGTGAGTGTGAGTGTGTGTGTTTGTGTGTGTGTTTGTGTATGTTAGTTCACATGTTAGTAATATAAAAGTTTCCTCATATATTCCGGTTTTCTTTATTTAAAATGTTAGAGATCTCCTGCGCTATTGTACGTCCTGATGAATACTCCAATAAAAGGTGTCCGGTCTGATAAATGGAAATTCTGAATTCTAACTACTGGCAAGTCTGGTGTCTTTAGCAAGCGTGAATCTCACAGTGAACTAGATTGACTGAAGCGTCAGTTTATACTCACTGTCTTACCCCGCATCTGTTTGTTATGGAGCTCAAATGATCAGCCAATCTGATTTGAATATATTGAATGACTCATCTTGTGCAAAATTTCAAACATTACATTTCTGAAAATGGGCTGTAAACATCCGATTGCCCTGTGCACCAACTCACAAACGCATCGGTAACCTCACACGACAATGTGTGTAAGATGTAACAAATTATTATTTCATGTAAAGTAATCGCTTTGTAACAAGGTGTACCGGAAACGATTATATGATGAGTGGCTGTCCAGAATGTGTCGCAAAGACTATTAATCTCTTATCTGTCGCGCCCCCTGGCCTAATCTTGGAAAAGCAGTGCCTCACCCAGGCAAACGCGATGTGTATTATCACCAACAAGGGGTGTCAGATGTTTGAACAAATGCTTGTTCAAACATACTCTCTGCTACATAGCAAACAGAAAGAAAAGGGTGCGACTCGGAAGAAATTGCAATAAAATCAGTGAAAAAACGTACTGATACTACCGTAGTGAAAGAGAGATCGGAAAGAGGACGCACCAAACCCATTTTGTGACATGGACCATCACTGCAGAGCAAGGGTAGTAAATCCCATGTCATGTAGGTAATTCCTAGGCCGAGCATCTCTGTTAGTTGTTCTTTTAATTGTTAGAAAGCAGCCGTTGTGAAGATTGACTGTCATGCAATAATGCATTGGTTTAAAAAAGACGGCAGTCCAGTACAAGTATTGATGTAAACGGGACATAAATGTGAGCCGAGAGTTAAGGAATACTACCATGTAGACCTTAACTTTCAATAGTTGACACAAAGTGAACCTTCAGTGGGTTTGTAAGTAATAGCCGGGAGATCATATAAAGCCATTAAGTTTATAACATTTCTACCATCAACTTTCCGAAAGCTGTTTAGCTCTTTTAAAAAAATGGCAAACTTATCCCCAGTTTAAGAACCACTATTATCGGAAAAATCAGGAAGCCATCTTACAGTTTGTCAACACCCAAGTGGCTTGTTGTTCTCTTGGGCATAAACAATTACTACCGTTCGCTCTGGTGAGTATGAGAAGAGTGCTGCTCCAGTACACCTGACTAAAGAAGTATGTAACTTTTGTACTGGAAGAGCATTCGCGTAAATGGAGGTCACTTATTTATTTTTTACAACCTACAATTTATTATTTATAGAGTACATTTGTTGTTCTGTCAAAACAGAGTAAAAAGGAAGCAGACGACTTTTTTGTGGCTTAACGATCTTTCACATCCTCTAAATAATGAGCATTTAAGTGCGATGAAAGTGTCATTCAAAATGTCTTCCCGCATATAACATTCATAGCTTTTAGGCTTAATTGTATCGTCCCAAACCCATATCGCTAATTGTATCGTCCCAAACCCATATCGCTAATTGTATCGTCCCAAACCCCATATCGCTAATTGTATCGTCCCAAACCCCATATCGCTAAGAATTTTGGGAAGTTCTAGTTACATTTAGCTGACCTCATTGATGATGTATTCTCTCCTCTTGAAAGCGCCAATAGCATTCTGGATCGGTTTTTATTTTCTTGCTTTCCTTCGTGTACACCTTTCGACTGGTCTAGCAAGTGTGGTGCATGATGATGATTTGTTAGATTTAATACTGACCAAACATCCATTAAATTGTATTCCTTGTTGCGGCCTATTCTTAGAACAAGGAGTATCGCGATCTGTATTCTTAATACGGTACTTCCTATTTCATCCTTTCTTATTTTTTTTATTAACCTTTCTTGAAATAGCGTTTCACAAGCTGCAAAGATCTCATTTTGGCGTTTTGATTCAGAAAAATTTTTAATGTTTCAGAAATGGTGTCAGCAGATAATTAGCACTTCGTATTCGTGTCTCAAGCTCGTGAGATACAAGACCCGAAATTGTAGAAAATAATAATCACACTGTACTCTCGTGCATGTCGTACGAAGCGACAAAGGAAGGCTTGGTATGTGCCGATTAACTCATCTTATGGAAACTTAAAGCAACGAAACTTATACAGACGAGCTAAAAGTGTGGCAAGAGAAAAATAAGCGAGAGAAACTAGAGGAGGAGAGAAGAAAAAAAGATTATGGCGATGATGGAATTAAATGGTGGTGTGATAAAGGGACAACGCGCTAGCGTATTCAGATGGCTGAGGGATTTAGAATAAGAACATCCAATCTCTCTATAGTGTCGCGAACTTTAATCTCAATTCTTGATCAGCTACAAAGAACAAGCCTAGGCCTTCCTATCACTGCCTTGACAGTGAACCAGAAAAGTTGATGAAATGGTTTGAAAGATCGACTGCGCAGGATTTTAAGGTGATGTAGACAGACTTTCTGGAAGGATGGGCAAAAAGTGTTAACTTATGACATTACGGAATGCACAAGAAAGTATGCGTTGTCTGTGAGTGCATGTGTTTGTGAGAGGGAGAGACAGAGAAAGAGAGAGAGAGAGAGAGAGAGAGAGAGAGAGAGAGAGAGAGAGAGAGAGAGCAAAGCTTGCAACTGGTATGTAATAAACGAAAGACGGTATTAGAAATAGATAAATGAATAACGAAAACAGATGTTTATAATGCACAGTTGCAAACAACAGGTATGACTGACAGGTTTTGTCAATTAAAGTTAGGTTCAGTAAGTTTGGTATGTAAGGAGCCACGTCAATGCTTGATTCTGCCATGTGGTCATTGATTTTTTTTTTTTTTACCGCACATTGGTAACCAAAAACGTGGCAGCACAGAAGTATGAACCAGGTTTCAACATCGTTCCTCTATAAATCCATTCATCCATCTGTTAGTAGGTCCATTCATTAATGCATCCATCCATTCTTTCCCATAAGCGTAACGAGGTGCTTGACATTGAAAATACTTGAGTGGGTCTAAAAATGAACAGGAAAAGGACAAAGATAATTAGAATAAATGTAGTAAACGATAAAAAGTATGCGTTTGAAGAATTGGAGGGATAGACAAAGGTATCAAAGTGAGAATACAGAAAGCAACAGGAGCTTTCATTGCATTTGGGAAATGTAAAGAAATCATTAGAAAATGAAGTCCACCATAAAAACCAGAATCTTCAGGTCATATGACAAGTCTCTGAAACACTAAACAACAAAAACAACAACTGAGAAGTTACAGACTTTCAGTAGAATAGAAAGATTGAATGGGTAGACAAGCTCAGAAATGTGGAGCAGATGACAAGAATCAGACAAGTGACAGTGGAAAAAGTGAAGAAGATGGTGATGGGTGGAATACACATTGAGGAAACAAGTTGATAGCATTATCAGGCGGTCCTTGTTGTGGAGTCTACAGAGAAAGAGATAGACCGAAAACGGCATGGAAAATGTAACCGTAAAGGCAGTGCCCGTCATGTTCGCTACAATAATGAAAAAAATAGAGTATTGGTCAGATCTATAAATAGACCACTAACCATGTCTGCTGACGGAAAAACAGCCAATCCGAGAAGAGGTACACTGAAACCGCCCGGATGTTAACCGCGCCAAGGCTTTAGTTTGAAAGATTCTTTGTGTTCATTCAAATCGGATACGTCGAGAGAGCAAGTGGTTGTTGAAAACTCCAGCTACACTTCAAGACTATGCCGTGAACATAACGTCCACGAACACTGGGTGTTCGGTGGTATTAATTTTGTTCCGCATTAGCGTTATTTTTCCTGATTCACTAAGTCTGCTACTAAAAGGGTTGTAACCCCTGTCAAACGATCCTAAATTAAATTTTCTTAATGCATGCGTGTGGGGTGTGATGTGGCCATTTCGACACACGTTTATTCAACCACCCTAGCCCGTGTCACAAGTGGCGTCCTCGGCAGGATGGATATCAGATGTCGATGTTCAGTTGTACTATCAAACACAGAGCAGGTAGAGCGAATGAAAACGCAACTTTTGATAATCCAGAACACACAGATGAGGTTGCAATTAATCACACAACATTAGTGCCAGCCCACACAACAACTATACCCCCAAGGATAGGTTTACTGGAAAATATGGAAATAGGATCAGTGGAGGTGAGAGATGAAATAGACTTAAATCCAGTTGTAGACACAGGTGCGGCACAAAGTTTGTCATTCTGTTCTCCAGAGGAACTGTTGGTAATACAAGAGGCTGACACTGATTTAATGACAGTCTTCAGAGGGATAAGAGATAATGTTAGTGTTGCGTGATAAATTCTCGCAACATCGTTTTATTTCAATATCTGTTTTATAACGCAAGGGCAACAACTGCTTGAAATTTATAGTCACTTTTCTCGGTAAGCATTTGTCTTCTCGCGTTGGTATCGAATGCAGTTAAGTTTGCGCTGTGGTCATTTTGCGCTGGACTGCGCATGACTTGTCTTGCTTGTTGGTCGATCGGTTTCCGCCCACGACTAGTGGAGTGAGCGATTTGGAATGGCGAAAGAGATGCCTCGTTGAAGAGGGGATCTCCGCTATTTTTTGTTCTGTCAGGGATGTGTAGTCCTCTTATGGATATTTCGTTTATTCGGGATAATACCTCTAGTGTATTTGCACATGCCGGGAGGCGTGATATTTCTGTGTATTTCATGAAAGCAAGGTAAATTGACTTTTTCATTAACTCTATCGATTTTGGGTCGTGAGCGATTTCGATTCATAGCCTGTCTCCGAAAGTCGTCGTCACGAGATGTTCTTTCCCAGCTCACATGTCGCTGCATTGTACTGCATCGGTTGATGCATGTACCAAGGACCATTACTTGCTACTTTGTTAAATGAACTAGGTTTGGAAAACCTTGATTATCTAGAGGATATTTTTGAGGACATTATTTATACTTCGGCAGACGTGTCTGTCTTGCTGAAGTCAAACTAAGGAGAGTGAACTGATCTCATACATCTGGTTATCTCCTGGCTGTTATAGAAAAGGATGGAGTTTTCCACCTGACTACATTTACAGCACTATGAAATATAACATGCATCTGACTCATCATTGTAATGCTGTCTACCGTCTATTGCTGTATTGAATGTTGCTGTGATAATGACTGTTTGATGTGCCTACACATTTGCGTAACCATTTTGTCACTGTGGCGTCCACAATAAATAATGAAGAAAAAACGTCAACGGCTGTTTCAAGACTCATTGACTTTATACGTCGTGAGTTTACTGACGTCCTATGTGGATTGCCCTGTTATTGTTGTATGAACATTGTTTTGACTGAACACATCTACACACTACACAAAACCAGACATGCGGATACCATCCATCATCATATGGCATCACGCATCATTTGGTGGCCATAAGCTGGTTTGATTCTGGTACCAGCAAACACGGGGTCCCTTACCCACTTCATTTTCAACAAGAATTCATCAGCATCCTTCAAGAAATTAACATTCTTCAATACAGTCAACATCTTCAAAATTTTTAAAGTACTCGGCGTTGCCCGGTAAAAGTCAAAATTTCAACTTTTGACGGAAACAAGAATTTGACAGTACCCGGCGTTGTTACATATTGCCGGATAACTCGGACTGCTGTTATCTTTTACGCAAGTCAAGCAAGTTGCTGCTGTCAAGGTTCCAGTGCTGTCGTTTTTGAGAAGGTCAAGTGCCGGTTGAAACGGGTTGTTTTCTGAAGAAGGCCAAGTACCGATTTCCATCAACTTACTTTTGGATTAGAAGGTCAAGTGCCGAAACAACTCAACACACAGTATTTCAGAAGCTCTTGTACCATCGTGTTAGCAGTGGAAGCAGTTCAGATGTGCCATCATCGTTGGAGCTTCGCTCTTTAGGACGTTGATTGACATCCGTTTTTCTGCTGTTCGACGATTGGAAGCCTATAAGTTAAGTGGCCTGTTTGTATGTAAACTGTGCCCTTATACTTCTGCTGAGTCTTCTGTGTATCATCTCATTCTATATGTTATATGTTTATATGTTATTCGTATATTTATATGTTTATATTTCAGCGGGTTCTCGGTTGGGTGGTGTCTCCGTTAGATTATGCCACGTCATAGAGGTCGTCTATTGTGAGCGTTTTCTGTAAGGTTTGCAAATTTCCGATACTGGAATTTGCTAAGCGACTTCTGTTGCTATTTATGTTAGCTGTGATGACATGTTTTAATATTGTTTTCGTTATTATTTCGCATTCTTTAGTTTTGTTTTGATTTGTTTGTATTTGTTAGCCTACTCTTGTCTATAATTTAGTTTCATACAACATTTTTGTTTATACACTGTGGTGTCATGTATTTTGTTTAATTATAGCGCAGATATCGTCACATTTTTTGTGATATTTCATTAATTTCTGCTTTATTTTTAGTTGATTTCTGCGAAAGTTTTTGTATTGTTGCTGATCTTTGTTATTGTTTACATTGTTATTGTTTACATTGTTTGTATTGTTTACATTTTCAATGTTTACATTCTGCATGTGTTTACATAGTCATTGTTTACAGTTATGGTAATTAGTTAATGGGCTATGCTAATGCACTGTTACTACTACACTGATGATAAATGAATGATGAATAGTGTCGTGCACTATTTAATGAGAAGTGCACTTATGATCAAGAATTGAGTGCTGATATTTCATATACAAGTTCTTTGATTGGAGACTTGTTTCCCACAGAGACTGGGATAATATAATGTGATGTGAATATACAAGTGCTTAATTAAGACTTGTTACACTTAGGTTTGAAATAAATTAGTTAATTATTTCAGGTTTTGGACTCATATGTTAGACAACATGTCTACATTTGAGCACTTTATTGAGCAGGGTAAATTGCTTGGCAAGACTGGTGATAAGTTAGAAGAATTTGCAACTGCTCGATATGATAAAGCAATGGAAGCTGAACAAAAGAAACTGCAGATGCAGGTGGATGAAAAAAGATTCCAAATGGAAATGGAAAAACAAAAAAAGGGAATCAGAAGCTGAGGAGAGAAAACTCCAGCTACAGCTAGAAGCTGAGAATAAAAGACTTGAAAAAGAGGCTGAAAATAAAAGACTTGAAAAAGAAGCTGAAAATGAAAGACTTCAAAAAGAGGCTCAGGCTGAGGAAAGAAGATTACAGAGAGAGTCTGATGAGAGGAAAGAGAAAGCAAAAATGGAACATGAAGAAAAGGTCTTAGCTTTAGAGTTGGAAAAATTGAAATTGACGAGCATGAGTAATGGTAATGATTCAAACAAGGGTTCATCTTCTGGTAAGGCTAATAATGATACTTTTAAGATTAAGTTACCAACATTTAGTCCTTCCAGTGATGACATAATGTTCTATCTGGACAGATTTGAACAAGCATGTACAGCTCATAACATAGACAAAGCAAAATATGTTTATCAGTTATCAGGGATACTGACAGGTAAAGCTCTAAGTATATTAAATATGGTGGATGAACCTGACAAGAACAATTATGAGGTTGTCAGGGCCGCTTTGTTAAAGAAATATCAGCTTAATGAAGACGGCTATCGTCTACAATTTAAAAACATGTTACCTGAAAATGGAGTTGAATTCTCCGAGTTTATTGCAAGAATACGCATTACTTTCTCACGATGGGTTGAACTATCTAAGACGGAAAAAACTTATGAAGGACTTATGGACTTAATACTTAGAGACAAAGTCATGTCGTCTGTCAATGAGTCTTTCCTTGCTTTCCTTCATGAACGTAAACCTAAAACAATAAAAGAAATGGAAGATTTCTGTTGCCAATACGTAACTGCGCACCCACACATAACCATGGGTAACTCTAAGGTGAAAGAAGGTTTACCAGTTGCTTCGGCAGCTCCGTATGGCCAAAACTTTGCTCGTAGATCCCAACAAAATTTTGATAGAAAGAGTAGCGGTAATTTCTGTCAAAATCATGGAAATCAATTTCATGGTGATTCTTCGTCGAAGAATTGGAGACAACCTGATAGTGGTCGTTACTATCACCCTAATAATTATAGGCATTTCAAAAGAGGATATGGTAATAGAGGTTATTCCTGCCGAAGACCTCAGAACCAAACAAATAGATGTTCGCATCAATGTGAACATGATAGTAATCGTGGAAACTGGAATTCGAACCAGGATAACAATTACAATAGAGACAATAATAACTGCAGAGATAATAATAACTCTGATAACTTCAGAGGTAATAATAGTCGGGGTAGATCTCAACACAAAAAAAAGAGATATCAGCAGGCTAATGCTGTACAACAGGAAACTGAGGGAGCCTGTAATCATGTTGTTGATAGTAAAAACTTTGACGCTGTCACTGGTTCTGCTTTTGACTTTGAGAGAGCAAACAAATGCCCCCAATGCAGTACTTTATTCGAACCGGGTACCATAACTACTTTGAGTTGTGGTCACCCACTTCCCGCTCTTCCTGCTGCTGTTGCGCATGACGGGAGGGGTTCTTTAATTCTACATAAGGGTCTTGTTAATGATACTCCGGTCTCACTACTTTTCGATTCCGGATGCACCACTATTGGTGTTAGACAATCGCTTGTAGATCCATCTTGTGCTACAGGAAGGGTTATTAAATGTGTCACATTTGGCGGCACTCTAGAAAAATATCCTACTGCTGTAATTCGCATTGCCACTCCTTTCTTTACTGGAGATGTGCATGCTTGTCTCTTACCTAATCCTATTGCGGACCTTATTATTGGTCGTATTCACGGAGTTAGGGAGTGTACCCCACAGCAGATTGCTGCTTGGGAAGATAATAACATGCAAGCTACAAATGCAGTAGTTACAAGAGCACAAGCTCTACAAACACCCGAAACTTCACTGAATAGTGATAATGAAGTTGATAGCCAAGATAGTCACTTAGTAATCACTCGTGACTCTTTCATAAAATTGCAAGAAGAAGATCCTTCTTTAAAAAAATTCTTCGTTCTTGCGAAGAAAGGTGATCCGAATCAGGATACAAATAGAAAATCTTGGATTGCAATGAGAAACGGCGTACTTGTACGTATGGTACAAGATTCGACTACGTCGGCACATTCGCAAATTCTTGTTCCCAAGAGCATGAGAGTGCAAATATTACAACATGCTCATGACTCGCAATGTGCTGGACATATGGGTTTTTCCCGTACGAAGTCGAGAGTCCTTGCGGCTTTCTTTTGGCCTTTTGTCAATAAGGACATTCGTATTTACTGCCGATCATGCAAGGTATGTCAGGAGGTCAAATCTAGAGGACCACGACATGCTGCGCCTATCCAGGCTGCTGACATTCCTATTCGGCCGTTCCAGAAAATGGCCATAGATATTATTGGCCCTTTTAAGGTCAAGTCGGCCAGAGGACATCAGTTTATCCTTACATGTGTCGATATGTGCACACGTTGGCCAGAGGCTATTCCTCTTAAGAGCATATCTACTACAGATATCGCAGATGCTCTTTGGTTGATATTTTCTCGCTTGGGGTTCCCCAGAGAAATATTGTCAGACCATGGCACTCAACTCATATCTGACACTATGTCACAGGTAATGTCTACCTTACATATTGAACGATCTCTCAGTAGTATCTACCATCCTATGTCTAATGGGTTAGTTGAGCGTCTGAATAGAACGCTCAAGACTTTGCTTGGTAAGATAACTGAAGATCATCCTCAAGATTGGGACAGGGTTTTACCCGCGGCTCTCTTTGCCTATAGAGAAGTCCCTAATGAACACACAGGATTTTCTCCCTTCGAACTTGTCTTTGGCGCGCGTCCACGCGGCCCTATGTCTTTATTACACGATCTCATCACTGCCGATGATATTAGCAATGAAACTCAATCCTCATATGAGTATGTCATTGCTCTTAGACAAAAGATCATTGAGGCATGTAAGCTAGCAACTGCTTCATCAGAAATTGCTAAAGAGAAGGCAAGGCAGTTTGCTAACAAGAATAGATGTCTACGACAACTTTGTCCAGGTGACAAAGCATTCGTCCTACTCCCCAGTAGGGAAAATAGACTTCTTATTGCATGGAAAGGTCCGTATGCAATAGTCTCTCGGATTTCCGATGTTGACTATGTGGTCGATATTGATGGAAAGCATAAAACTTTCCACATAAACATGCTTTCGGAATTTCACGAACGTCCGGACTATTTGCTGCCTATTTTCCAGGCAACGGATGATGCTCCTGCACCTCACGGTCATTATTCATCCCTGTCTGTCATTCAGGATGAGGAAGCTACCTTCTCTGATGTCAACCTTCCCCTTCCAGTGGTTCCATTACATTCCACGGAATCTTGGAAAAACGTTTCTGTTTCTCCTAATCTTTCTGGTGACGAACATCGACGAGACTTGTCGATGTTACAAACATTTCAGGATGTTCTCACTGACATTCCTGGACACACAGATGTCATAGAACATGACATAATTCTTACCGACAATAATCCAATTAGGGTTAGGCCGTATCCTATTCCTATACACTTTCAGTCGCAAGTGGAAAAGGAATTGGATGAAATGATTCAATTAAATATAATTGAACCATCGACTTCACCATATTCTTCTTCCATGGTTATTGTCCGGAAGAAGGATAAGAACATACGAATTTGCGTTGATTATCGCAAATTGAATCAGGTCACAAAGTTCGACGCTGAACCGATGCCTTTGTTAGAAGATCTACTGATTAGACTTTCTAATTCTAGATTCTTCACTAAACTTGACTTGTCTAAAGGTTATTGGCAAGTGCCTTTAGCAGAGCATGCCAAACCTCTTACTGCTTTTTCTACACCTAGGGGTCTATTTCAATGGAATGTTATGCCTTTTGGTCTCATGAACGCCCCTGCCACTTTCGTTCGCATGATGCGTCGAATTCTGTCACATCGTTCGGATGTCATCGCATACTTAGATGACATCTGTCTCTTCAGTGATACCTGGGAAGATCACTATTTAGGGTTATATGACTTACTGTCCACTCTACGTGAGAATAATTTGACAGCAAAACCTTCTAAAGCTTTTGTTGGTTTTGGTGAAATCTCTTTCCTGGGTCATCGTGTTGGTCATGGTCTCTTGAAGACAGAAGACCACAATACTTCCAAAATACTGAACATCTCTGTTCCTAAAACGAAGAAACAAGTTAGGAGTCTCTTAGGTTTAATTCAATTTTATGGTAGATTTATTCCAAATTTATCTTCGATCATGGCACCTCTATCAACATTGTTGAAGAAAGGTTCGCCTAATCTGGTCCGTTGGTCTGAAGAATGCCAATCTTCACTAGACCAAATCAAGAATATATTTTCTTCTCCTCCCATCTTAAGATTACCTACTCTTGATAGGACTTTTGTTCTTCGGAGTGATGCTTCATCCACTGGGATTGGAGCAGCACTGATGCAAGAATATGCAAATACTCTGCATCCTGTTATGTACATTTCTAGAAAAACTAAATGCGGCAGAGAGGAACTACTCGGTTTTAGACCGTGAGTTGTTAGCGATGGTTTGGTCAATTCTAAAACTACAAAGATTCCTCCTGGGCGCACATTTCATTCTAGAGACTGATCAGAAAGCTCTTACAGCTATTCAGACTAAGAATTTGAAGAGTTCGAGATCCACTCGATATGCTATAGCTCTTCAACCTTTTCACTTCACGGTACGAGCTATCCGTGGTGCGGATAATGTGATGGCTGACATTTTGTCTAGATGCCCACATGACTCCAACTAATACTTCTGTCCTATATTTCCATATATTACAGAGTCATAACACACCTATATTTCTACAATAGATTAGCACATCTGTACTCACTTTATATGTACACACTATCGTGCTTTGTTGTCATCTTCTTCTGTTCGTTTTTTAAGATGATAGAGGAGGACTGAGTAGTTAATATAAGGGCCGTTAGTTTACTAAACAGCCACAATTATTAATAATGTATTGTACCTTATGAAGCATATTAGTTATTAATTAGCATTATATTGCTTGTACTTTCTCAGAATGTCATTGTTGAGCTGAGGACTTACCTTACTAGTTTCAAGCATGACGAGTTCTAGATTGTGTACTTACCCTCGGAATACCAGAGCATATATCCTGGATCGTCATGTAGTTTAACTTTACTATGTACTTATGTCATTACATGTCAAAGAATGTACTATTTAAATTTTCCTATCAGATTTGTACATCCATTTTTAAAGACAATATTAGAGTATGCTGTTTAATGATGATTATAGTAACTTGCATACGTATATTGTGTTTACATGCTAACGTGATGTGTGTTGGTGACACCTCCCCGATGTGAATATTTTTTGAGACATATTTATTTTTCTGTTGAGGTATATCCTCACCAGACACTCTATAATTAGCCTATTGTTTGGCAATTTAGTTAATTATCAGCGCATAATTCGTGCGTTTTGAGCCGCTTATCGCATGCTCTTTGATATTGGAAAAAAAAAAAAATATGTTCCACATTTTTTTTTTTTATCGGGAGGAGGTGGTGATATGTTGCGTGATAAATTCTCGCAACATCGTTTTATTTCAATATCTGTTTTATAACGCAAGGGCAACAACTGCTTGAAATTTATAGTCACTTTTCTCGGTAAGCATTTGTCTTCTCGCGTTGGTATCGAATGCAGTTAAGTTTGAGCTGTGGTCATTTTGCGCTGGACTGCGCATGACTTGTCTTGCTTGTTGGTCGATCGGTTTCCGCCCACGACTAGTGGAGTGAGCGATTTGGAATGGCGAAAGAGATGCCTCGTTGAAGAGGGGATCTCCGCTATTTTTTGTTCTGTCAGGGATGTGTAGTCCTCTTATGGATATTTCGTTTATTCGGGATAATACCTCTAGTGTATTTGCACATGCCGGGAGGCGTGATATTTCTGTGTATTTCATGAAAGCAAGGTAAATTGACTTTTTCATTAACTCTATCGATTTTGGGTCGTGAGCGATTTCGATTCATAGCCTGTCTCCGAAAGTCGTCGTCACGAGATGTTCTTTCCCAGCTCACATGTCGCTGCATTGTACTGCATCGGTTGATGCATGTACCAAGGACCATTACTTGCTACTTTGTTAAATGAACTAGGTTTGGAAAACCTTGATTATCTAGAGGATATTTTTGAGGACATTATTTATACTTCGGCAGACGTGTCTGTCTTGCTGAAGTCAAACTAAGGAGAGTGAACTGATCTCATACATCTGGTTATCTCCTGGCTGTTATAGAAAAGGATGGAGTTTTCCACCTGACTACATTTACAGCACTATGAAATATAACATGCATCTGACTCATCATTGTAATGCTGTCTACCGTCTATTGCTGTATTGAATGTTGCTGTGATAATGACTGTTTGATGTGCCTACACATTTGCGTAACCATTTTGTCACTGTGGCGTCCACAATAAATAATGAAGAAAAACGTCAACGGCTGTTTCAAGACTCATTGACTTTATACGTCGTGAGTTTACTGACGTCCTATGTGGATTGCCCTGTTATTGTTGTATGAACATTGTTTTGACTGAACACATCTACACACTACACAAAACCAGACATGCGGATACCATCCATCATCATATGGCATCACGCATCAGTTAGAATGAGTCGTAATGGATTTTACGCTGCTAAGAAGAGGCGCACGAGACGACGAGAGTGTACTTATTATAACTAATGTGTTTAGCAAATTTGCCGTTGCCGTCCGAACCAGGGACCAAAAAGCAACCACCGTGGCCCGAGCGTTAGTGGAAAAGTGATTTTTGTATTTGGGTGTGCTACAGAGACTCCACTCCGACCGGAACAGACATTTTGAACCAGCTGTCATCTCAGATTTGTGCAAGATATATTATATTAAGAAAAGTCAAAGGACACAATACACTCCTTATGGCAGTGGTCTTTGTGAGCGGTTTAACAGGACATTGCATGCTCTCTTGAGGTACCAGAGATAGATGGGTTGTCGGGACGATAACACATTCAGGCGGGGAATATGTGACCATACGGGCACTGCCCGTCATGTTCCCTTCCATAATGTAAAAAAAGAGTATTGGTCAGGTATATAAATATAACACTAGCCGTGTCTGTTGACGGAACAGCAGCCAATCCGAGAAGCACACTGGAACCGCCCAGATGCTAACCGCACCAAGGCTAGTTTGAAAGATTCTCTGTGTTCATTCACATCGGAAACGCTGAGAGAGCTAGTCGCTGTGGAAGTCTCCAGTTACACTTCAAGATTATGCCGTGGACATAACGTCTACGAACACTGTCTGGGTTTCGGTGGTATTAAATTTTGTTCCGCATTAGCGTTATTTTGCCTGATTCACTAAGTCCGCAGCTGAAAGGGATGTAAGCAACCAATAATTACGACTCTTGTGAAACGATCCTATTTTAAATTTTCTTAGTGCATGGGTGTGGGGTGTGAGGTAGCCACTTTGACACAGGTTTATTCTCATCCACCCTAGCCCCTGTCACAAAAATATACTGGAGGAAAAAAGGAAAATGACCAGAAAGATATGGAAAGACCTTGAGATGATAGCACGAACGAACGAACGAACAAACTTTATTTTCGAAGGGTAAAGAATTGGGCGCGCAGGCCCGTCTAACATTCTGCCCTTCCACTCTCATTAATCTTGCATACTATATCCTTTCATTCCCACATGATGCTTTAAGCATTAATTTAAAGGCATGCAACATTATAAACTTACCATAACAGCATTCATTTACAGTATGCAAGCATAATAAAAAAAATGAGTAGGGTTTTTTTTTTTTTGAAACAAACAAGCTAGTAAATGGGGGAAAAAAGTAATAATAAAATAAAATAAATAAAACTAAATAAAAATAAATAAATTCTGTATACCGACACTCACTCATGCGGTCAATCCGTCTACAATTAATCTGTATTTTTGGTATGCGGGTACATTCTCACGACTCACATTTCTAAAGTACAGTATTATGTGGGTACATTCACACATACATTACATTATATAATAATATTTTAAAGTGAATATAATAATGATATTACATGGATATAAAACAAATTATTCACACACAAAAATGAGCGGAAGAGGAAAAGAAATGTTGACCTATGGATGAGATGTTGACAGGCAAATACTGTTTCTATGGGGGTAGATAATCAGTGTTGAGGAAGTGTTTGAAAAGTGCTTTGTTAAAAGAATATTGTGTAGGTAGGCTTTTTAGGTGGTGTGGAAGGCTGTTCCATAAGTAGGCACCAGAGTAGGCTAGACTCTTTTTGAACAGGTCGATCCTAGGTTTGGGCAGACGTAACTGATGTAATCGTTGTCCCTCCCTTCTACTGGTTTGAAACAATGATCTTAGGTACGACGGGGCATTGTTAGATAGAATTGTGTGAGTCAGCTTGGCTTTGTTGTAGAGAAGACGTTTTTTTAGCGACAGTATTTTGGGTTCTTTTCCTGTCCTTGTGTTTGGTGTCGTGCGATTATCGGTGATCAGACGCACTGCTCTCTTTTGCAGGGAGTGCAGTCTCTTCGAGGTGGAAGCAGGGCAACAATCCCATAGTGTAGAGCAGTAATCTAGATGTGTCTGTATATGTGAGGTGTAGAACAATAGTCTAGTGTCTGCGTCTAAGAAGTGTTTTATTTTGGCTAGCTGGTACGTCTTTTGTGCTATGTGTTTGGTTAAATTTCGTACATGGGAGTTCCACGTTAAGTGCTGGTCAATCGTGATCCCCAGAACTTTGTGTTCTGTTACATGTTCAATTTGTATTGATTCCGCGTGTAGCTGTAGCGATCTTTTGGTGCAGCTTAGGAGTTTCTGTCTGGTGGTAATCAACATAGATTTCGTTTTTGTTGTGTTTACTGGCATACGATTCATATTACTCCATTTTGTTAGATTGTCTACATCGCTTTGAAGAGTCATTTCAAGTGCCACTCAGTCATTGTCACTAGTGTAGATAGTACAATCATCTGCAAAGAGGTCACAAGTTGAATATTTTAGATGTAGTGGCAGGTCGTTGATGAACATTGCGAAGAGTAGGGGCCCAAGAATAGAGCCCTGCGGTACTCCTGTAACTACCTTCGAGATATCTGATGCCGAGTTGTTGTGAAGCACTAACTGTTGTCGATCTGCCAGGAATGATTTGATGATGTTTAGTGGATTAGAGCCTATTCTGAGGGTTTCCAACTTTTGAACCAAGATAGTATGGTCAATCATGTCAAATGCTTTCTTGAAGTCGACAAAAACAGCACCACATAATTTTCCATCATTTATGTTCGACAGCCAGTTATCTGCCATTTTGGTGAGCGCTGTGTGACAGGAATGTTTGGGTCTGAAACCTGACTGGCTATCAATGAGCAGTTTGTTTGTTGTTAAGTGTTGAAATGTGGTGTTGTAAATGTGTTTCTCTAGTGGTTTTGAAAGAGATGATAGAAGGGATATTGGTCTGTAGCTGTTGGGATCGCTATGTGAGCCAGATTTATAGAGGGGGTACACTTTGGCAGATTTAAATGCTGTGGGGAAGTAGTTGTGTGCAATACATTGGTTGTATACATAGGTTAAGGAGTCGCAAATGATGGGCGCAGCGTAACGTAGAATCTTATTGCTGATACCATCAAGCCCAGATGAATTGTTGTTTTTTAATGCCAAGATATATTTGAGAACTTCATGTACTGTTAGAAAAGGAATATATCTTAGATCTGTTGTGGTGTGTTCAGTGTTGCAGAAGACTGTCAATTTACTAATATCGCAGTCCATTGGCTTTAGTGTCGACTTGAGAAGGCTAATTTCTGTTTTGAAGTGGTTGCTAAAATGAGTTGCCGTGAGGGAGCAGCTTTTTGGTAAAGAGTTTAGTGACTTTGATTTGTGTGTTAGTGTTCTAATGGCTGCCCAGACTTCTTTGCTGTTTGCTTTGTCTTGAATCATCTTTCTGAAATGTAGTTTCTTTTCCTGACGAATGAGATATTGTACTTTGTTTCTAAGCATCCGATACCTGCTGAAATCTTTGAGCTTATGTGCTTCGTCCCGCTCTCTCATTGTTGATAGTATTTCGTTGGTTATCCATGGGGTCTTTCTGATGTTTTTGACCCGAACCTGCTTTATAGGAACATGTTTGTCGAATACGTTGTTGAAAGTTTGTGTCCAGTATGTTATGGCTTCTTCTGGATGCGGAAGTTGGTACACGTATGAGAG
Source organism: Oreohelix idahoensis (assembly GCA_024509875.1). Classification (NCBI taxonomy): domain Eukaryota; kingdom Metazoa; phylum Mollusca; class Gastropoda; order Stylommatophora; family Oreohelicidae; genus Oreohelix; species Oreohelix idahoensis. The sequence goes on along the minus strand of JAMPIV010007372.1, from coordinate 8,870 downwards.
AGGGGATATTTGTAGGTCTTGTAGGAATAATTGAATGTTAAAGTTTTTGAAATTCCTGTAATGGACTGTGATGTGTTCCGTTTTAGGTGCTTTAAACCCCTTTCTCGTCCAGGTACAGCAAATAGGATAGTGGTCACTTAATGATGTCTGTGGGACTGTGCATTCTATAATGTTTTCTGGGCAGGTCGTATAGATATGATCAATTAGTGTAGATGATGAGTCTGTTACTCTCGTGGGTTGATTGATTAACTGTATGAGGTTATATGAGATGGTGATATCATTCCACGTGTTGTTCGGTTTGTGAAGGTCAATATTGAAATCCCCCAGTAGAATAATTTCCTTCGAAGAAGCCCAAACGTTGTCCATCATTCGTGAGAATGTGTCAAACCATACAGCAGAAGAGCTAGGGTTTCCGTACAGGTAACCAATTAGAACGGGGGTCAGGTTGGGGAGTTTTATTTCCAGCCATAAACATTCAATGCCAGTATGTTCCAGATCATCACGGCGTCTGTACTGAAGAGAGGTTGAGATGTATATGACTAGCCCTGTTTCATGTTGTCTGTTAGGATCCCTGCGAATGGTGGTGAATCCATTAATCCTAATTTCGTCATCTGTAATTTTGTCATTGAGACGGGTTTCAGAAAAACCAAATATGTGGAAGTTTTGTTGGAGGGAGGTGGAGACTTCAGAAAGCTTACCTAGCAGGTGGTAAATGTTTAAATGACCAATTTTAAGCCCTGATAGTTTAAGCCATGAATTAGTGGTATTGCCTATATTTTGATTAGAGTTTTTGCACTCGGACATGATAATAGTCAATAGGAAAGAAATAATGAGGGGAGTAGGAATGAGTAAGAAGCAATAAAATTGGTACACAATGGTTTATACAAAATTGTAGACAAGTAATAAAATATGCACTGCTTGTTGAAGGTCTGTGCGCCTTATGGAGATGAATGGTAAAGAATCAACGAATTAAGTTATGGAATGAAGTTATAGAATTAGGTTATGGAATGAAGTTATATAATTAAGTTATGGAATGAAGTTATAGAATTAAGTTATGGAATGAAGTTATAGAATTAAGTTATGGAATGAAGTTATAGAATTAAGTTATGGAATGAAGTTATAGAATTAAGTTATGGAATGAAGTCCATTTGTTATTTTCCAAGTCAATGCTTGATTCTGTTATGCGGTTACTATTTCCCTCCCCCTCCCGAAACATTGGTAATCTAAAACATAATCAGCTTCTAAATGTGAAACAGGTTCCAACACAATCCTTCTACAAATCTGCGTATTCAACTTTTAATTGAATCCATTAGTTCATCTATTTTTCTATCCATTTCCAGTATGTGTCAAAGTCAGTCGGATGGCATGTTAGATTGGCCCATGTTCTGCACTCCCTGCCAACGCTGATGATACTTGCTGGTAGTTCGTCTAGTTGTAACTTGACTTACTTCACTTTTCTTCCTTGAATATATTTTCAGCTGTGGTCATCTGTTTTATAGTAGCCTCTGCCTGCGCCATCCATGACAACCACCTTCCTCCTCCCCCTCTTTTTTCTTGCTCATTTGATGTCAGATATGTTCATATGCATGGGATGCCTTTTGTCTATGGTTACTCGCATATAAGCTGTTTTTGTGCCATTGCATATCTGTATGTAACTGTCAGCAGTCCAAGTAAGTGCTGCATCGTCACACACTGGGGGTATCTCGTATGTAAGCTGTTTTTTGTGCCATTGCATATCTGTATGTAACTGTCAGCAATCCAAGTAAGTGCTTCATCGTCCCACTGGGGGTATCTCGCATAAAAGCTGTTTTTTGGTGCCATTGCATATCTGTATGTAACTGTCAGCAATCCAAGTAAGTGCTGCATCGTCACACTGGGGGTATCTCGCATATAAGCTGTTTTTTGTGCCATTGCATATCTGTATGTAACTGTCAGCAATTCAAGTAAGTGCTGCATCGTCACACTGGGGGTATCTCGCATATAAGCTGTTTTTTGTGCCATTGCATATCTGTATGTAACTGTCAGCAATCCAAGTAAGTGCTGCATCGTCACACTGGGGGTATCTCGCAAATAAGCTGTTTTTTGTGCCATTGCATATCTGTATGTAACTGTCAGCAGTCCAAGTAAGTGCTGCATCGTCACACACTGGGGGTATCTCGCATATAAGCTGTTTTTTTTTGGTGCCATTGCATATCTGTATGTAACTGTCAGCAATCCAAGTAAGTGCTGCATCGTCACACTGGGGGTATCTCGCATATAAGCTGTTCTTTTGTGCCATTGCTTATCTGTATATAACTGTCAGCAATCCAAGTAAGTGCTGCATCGTCACACTGGGGATATCTCGCATATAAGCTGCTTTTTGTGCCATTGCATATCTGTATGTAACTGTCAGCAATCCAAGTAAGTGCTGCATCGTCACACTGGGGGTATCTCGCATATAAGCTGTTTTTTTGTGCCATTGCATATCTGTATGTAACTGTCAGCAATCCAAGTAAGTGCTGCATCGTCACACTGGGGGTATCTCGCATATAAGCTGTTTTTTGGGGCCATTGCATATCTGTATGTAACTGTCAGCAATCCAAGTAAGTGCTGCATCGTCACATACTGGGGGTATCTCGCCCAAGTTTATACGCGTATTCCTTCATTTTGAATGCGTTCCAGTGGTTCCCATTCTGGTTCTGACAGCGTGAGTATTCCCAGGCCGTAGTCGAATACATACATGACCAGCTGATGATATAGGAGAAATTTAGGTTCTGCTTCAGGTGCGCAGAGAAATGCAGCTGATCTCTCCATTAAGTCAGCTGTTATCCACCTTGTTAGCCGAGGGTTTACGCCACATTCCATTAAACAGTCCGTTAAGGTTGCAAAGTTCACACTTTTGTAATCATCCTCTTGGTCAATGAATCACAAAAGCTAAAATTTTTAAACAAAATATTGCTTCGCTTCTTCTGCTGTTCCACCGAAAACCACACTGTTGTTTTGTATTCTGTCTTGTATGATCTTGACTAATATTTTAAGTGTATGGCTCATCAGGCTGATTGTCCTAAGGTCTAACATTGTGTTGCATTAGGTTTTTTTCTAGAAAAGTTACAAAAACTGATGTCTTCATGCAATGTGGTATGTATCCTGTATGCGTATATCAATATATAGAACCATGAATGTATATCATACGAAGCTTTCCATGGCTTCTTTCATGACTATTTTATGTTGTCAAGGCTTACTGATTTTCCTTTTTTTAATCATATTGATCGCTTTCTTCTCTACACTAGAATCTGGCGATGTTTTATTGCTTCTGTGGTTCTCGAATAGTTCTTTTACATATATGCCAATCTGATGCATATGTCTTTCTCATTAAGTAAGATATTATGCAATTCTTGATACAGCCTTCTCTTTGACGTATTTAACAATGTCTTTACTTCTTCATACATATTCCTAGACATATTCCTACCTTCCATGTCTTCTATTCTCTTGCCTATTGTTTCCAGCCACTGTCTACACAGAGCACATATTTCTTTGTTTATTCTTTTATATTGTGAAGAGTTTTTTGTTTTTTTGCTTTCATAGTTTCTGCCGTTTTATTCAAGACGTCATTTTTCATACAAATTTGATTTTTTTGTTAAAACATAACAAAACAACGCCTTATTAGGTACATTTTTATTTGTTAATTGTAGTAGTGTTTTTGTGGTGGGTAACTACTACCTTGTGCTGATACGCAAATGTTGTTAAGTGATGTGGCAATCAGGCAACAGGAACTTTAATAGGGCACGTCAACTAATGCCAAGACTGTAGTAGTGGAACTCTTGGGTTGATTTATACACACAGTTTATTTAACAAGGACGTTGGACGTACGTGAAAACAGAGTATACATTCTCTGTCATAGACGTTTGTAGGTTAATCAACATGACGAAATGTCCATATATTATTTCTATTCAGATCAGATAATCTCATGACCGTCATATTGATGAAGACACGGCAGGACATCTTAAATAAAGCATAAATGTTCATGGATGATCAGGCAATATATCATGAGCTGGCTCCACATATAATTTTATAACGGCTGACCTTTCCAAGGGCAGACGTACATCTTATAGTCCTGAGGTATGCACTTCATCAAATAAAATCTCATCTTCAAATTGGCCTCATCAACAATTTAAATATAGGATATCCGACCCTCATAACAGAGGCATTCTAGTAACCAGTGCACCTAAACTTCAAAGTCCGTAATTAAATTGACCTCTCATTATCTTGCCGTAATTAAATTGACCTCTCATTATCTTGCCGTAATTAAATTGACCTCTCATTATCTTGCCGTAATTCAATTGACCTCTCATTATCTTGCCGTAATTCAATTGACCTCTCATTATCTTGCCGTAATTCCTTAGGACGGCGAAAATATATATATTATATTTTGTATTTGCGTAAGTAATATAGTTCCTTTAAGCGGCATATACTTGATAAAAATAACAGGCTGGATCCACAACTTCCCTCTATCTCGAATCCATTTCAGTACATTCTTAACGAATGTTCTGACTAGATACTTTGTGACTAAAAAATCGTCAGATACAATTTTTATATTCATATTTACTTCAAAAACTTACTGTGAAAATATCACGGCGATAGCTTCCACTTGGAAGGCCGTATCAGATAAAAATCAACAGAAGTTTACCCCAATCTAGGGCTCGAACAACAGACCACCGTCTGACTTTTAAACCAGCCATCACATCTCTCTGAGGTTACTACGTCATCTACTGTTTAGCAACAAAACCCGAAAAATACTTATGCACAAATATGTGCGCTTCCGTGCGCGATGAATTTAACTTACCAATATATTCTTACCACATATGTTGATGCGTACCCTCTTAACAGAAGTAGGACCCATGACTACTTTATTACTGTTAAGGACCCAAAAAGTACGCAACATTGATTAAATGCTTATTTGTGACCATTCCCATTTTGTTGTTACTTTTCCTTCTCGATTTTCTCTTCTGTATTGTTCCATGTTTCCTGTCATTAAATGTTCGTACTTACTATCGACACTGATTAGATATTTCTGTTTAACACTTTCGCTGTTTCAATGCTGATATTTCCATATGGGGTTCATCTCTTCTTCTGTCTCCTGTATTTTTTTTCAGTTTGGTATTTATTCTTTTACAACCAGACTTTGATGTGTATTTATGACGGATCAGGATACGACTTTGCACTTTTGACATTGTTTTTAAATGTTTTTGATCATGATAAAGTCAATTTGATTTTTTTTAAAATATCTCCTGGGCTTTCCCATTTGTATAGTTTCCTTGAATGATGTTCAAAAAAGGTGTTGCTTATAACTATTTTATTTTCTTCCAAAATGTAGTCCCATGGCAGATACTGATGTAGGGGAATTGAGTGTTAGAGACTTCACTATACTAGTATCGAGAGGTGGGGCGATCTGTTCCCTTCCTCGCTTCGATTTTCTTCCCTAATTAAAGAGCAGAGCCATATACCCATTTAAAGCTGGGTAGACAATAGAGTGACCCCACCGTGTTTCGAACTCTTATTTTCTTCTCCTCTATCGTTTTTTCCCCACAATCCATGTTGTCCTACTATTTTCTTGTATCATACCTTCCTATTTTCACATTCATGTTGTCTAACTATCAACACATGTGTAGATTTTACTGGTTTCATAGCGGTTTGTATCTCTTTATAGTATTCCCATGCATCGCATGAATCACATGAACATAAAGGCGACTAATTATGGCTACAAGCCTTACGCAAGAAAACAAAACGATAGTTACTCACACAACAGAGAGGATGAGAGAGAGAGCGAGAGGATGAGAGAGAGCGAGAGGACGAGAGAGAGAGCGAGAGGATGAGAGAGAGAGCGAGAGGATGAGAGAGAGAGAGAGCGAGAGAAAGAGTTCTGATCAGAATAATTTTGATTCTTTTCTTCCCCTGCGCGTGACAAGGGCTGAAAATGAATATATGAGCACAGAGGGACCGCAGTAACACTGAATATAAATGGAAGCATTTACGGAATCGATTAGGAAGGACTGTCTTACTATTAGACAAGATGAATAATGTGCACGCTATGTCCAAGAAATCTTTACCAGCTACCAGACGCCATGAAACAGTAAAAACAGAAAAAGGTTAAAATATAAAAAAACGGGTATGGTAGTCACTAGAGTAAGTTCCGCGTGGAAGACAACCTCGCTCCAAATAATTAATCTTCTGTCATGTTAGAATTGTTCCTAATTCCATACTATCACCAACTGATAATGCTAGACTATAAGCTGACGCCACATAACTAACCACTACGAGATGTTGTGGTGGGTTTAGATGTTAAGAAGAATGGTGTGCGTATAGTTATACTTGAGTGAGATCAACTGTGAAGGTCTCTGAGGTAAACAATGGACAACTGTGTTACAGAGTACCTTTCTTGTTACCACCCTACGATCTCACTCTAAGTTATATTCTTTATTGACTAGCGTGACTGAAAGCTACATAAAGTGTCTAGGGTATTGTAAGAGTATTGTTAAAGAATCTCAATACAAAAAAAAACATATACAAACATATACTAATTACTATGATAAACTCAACTAACTCCAGCTGTTAAATTTTATATTTAAAAATTCTTTTGTTAAATTTTATTGGTCCTGAGCCTAAAGATATTTACATACAACAGACAATATGTCCATAGTTCATTGTTACAAATTTTCAAATTGATGTTAATTACTCTATTTAATACTGGTACTAAAAGGCAGGTTGGGGATTATCATCATCCCAATGTTCTTTTGTTTCACTAGAATTGTTTATGTTAGTCTTTTGGAGGAACGTTTTTGTCTATACAGGAGATTTTTCTTTAGTCGTGATAAGTTGTCCCAGGCCAGATATTGCACTTATCTGAATCCTGGAATCACAGCAGTTGTAGTTGGTTTGGCCAAACACTTCAGTCTCCTCTGGTCTTGAACTTCTTTAATACAAGCAGGTACCAGAGACTCTTAGAATTCGTGCTGAATTTCTCTATCATCGAGTACCAGCACCAGACAAGTGCCAACAGGAACCCCTGTCAATGCAAGTTATGGTTCTGTCTTAATATCAAACTAATTCCTCCTAATTTACATATAAACATACATTCAATACAAAAGAACATGGTCAGCTCTCTCTGACAACTCTGCTTCTCCACTATAGTTTGATGGAACAAATTGTACCAGTTTTCTTTTTTTCTTCCCTAATGGATGCTACGCCTCTGTCATTCCTGCAGTAATCTTTTCCATGCAATAAGATAGGTGTAATGTTCCTGTATGACCATCATATATATATAGTCCTGTAGTTTTAAACTTTCTTAGATAGTCCCTTATATGATGGATCAACATCTAGGCTATGCCTAAGTCTGCCATGGAACCATTTAATTATAATCTTTTACATGGCCTTTTCTTTTTTCACACAACCCTTTTTTAATTAAAAAGTCAATAAAATCAATCTTACCACATATCAAGGAAATATAAACAAGCAACGATGAATTAGGCAATAGAATATGACACACTTTCATCACTGCCTCTGTTCAGACTGCTTTCTGTTGTTAGTTATTTTAAAACAAAGCACAAGTCTGCTCATCGCTGCTTGCTCCTCTGAATATTTTGAAAAAATGGCAGCGAGCAGCCTACTTTTCCTATCATGTAAAAAGCTTTGGTCAACGAGACCAAGCATCTCTTTTTTTTGAATGAAACTTTTTTTTTTAAATATCTCAAACCACTATGCGTTACTACTACCAACTAGATTTGTATATTTAGGTTAGTCCATAATATTTCGGCTTCCTTCAAATTTCATCCAATCCCCTTCATCGTACTATCTTAGCCTTTCTTTCACCTAATTTTTTTTTTCCAAAAAAATATGCTATCCAATCTAAGCAGACATGACTTGACCTGACAGTATCTCCGATTCTCTATGTATTATTATCAATATTTGATTATTTAATGGACTATTTAGATAACTAACTACATATTCTTGGTCAACAAGTCTTCCGGTACACGAATATAGGATTTTTATGGGGCTAAGTGGCTTGGTTCAAAATTCTATCTTTTTTTCTATGTTAGTTGTTTATTTTTAAACTACCTCCTGTTCAATTCTTTTTCCATGTACTTTCAAGCTAATTACGAGAGTCTCTCGTAATACACGAGAATTACGTCATTCGCAACAAGAGCTAAGCGTGTTTTCCTGACCGTAGTGTCCACATTTTTCTAACGTTTACATCGTAATTTGAAAACCGCCTAAGGCAAGGCTAGCAAGTTAGTTTTATTTTTAGAAACAATGTGAGACGTCATTTGCGTTGGGTTATCTATCCGTTCTCCTCCCTTCCCCAATGTCTGTTAGGCAAATACTTCATTGAACTTGGAAAAGTGGTACGTTTGTCTCAAGGACGAATTTAAAAAATAGGGTACCCTTTTTGGTTCGGCCAAAGCGTTATGAAATAATACGTTGAAGGCGTAGGCGACGATTACCATTCTCGCCGAAAATTTGTAGTACTATCCTATCTTTGACTTTATGCACTATACTGTTATATTCTAATTTAGATATTGTATTTAGAAGTTCACCACATATCTCCCCACTTAGAACAGACTATCATATGTCTGTTCCTACTTTTAAATACACATAGATAAATTTACTACCTATGCCTGGTGGCTACTCTGATGTTCGTCGTACGGATGCCTGCTTAAAAAATCTGCACCTACGTTGGTTTTGCCTGGAATATATTCTATGGTAAACTGGTATGGCTGTAGGAGCAACGACCAACGTAATAATCTAGCATTTTCATGCCTTGCTTGTGACAGACACACGAGTGGTTTATGATCTGTTTGGATCTTAAATGATTTACCATAGAGATAAATCTGGAA
>JAMPIV010007371.1:0-37948 GCA_024509875.1 Oreohelix idahoensis | reverse complement strand
TACTCGTCTGTTTATTCCGAAACCCCCCTTGCTTCTTTTTTTTTTTTTTTGCTAGGCTTATTCGGGCAACACCAGTGTAATTATATAATAGTCGGGTGCGGTGTTTTTAATGTGTGCGTCAGTATATATTATAGAGGTGGTGGATCTCAACACACCTCAAAACGCAGGTTTACAGTTTTAGATAGGTTATAAGTATAACAAGTTTTCGTATAAGGGTTCGTTGCGTTTGTCGGGCATTGTGTTGGCATTTATGCGGTTCCATTTAATTTTATATTTTTAAGATTACTAAAACATCGTTATGGCGGCAAATTTGAATTTGAATTAACGGAAATTGATATTAAAAAGGATTTGGAAATACGAGAATGCTGAGACTGTCCGTAGGAACAGGCGGGAAGAATTCCAAATCAATTCCCCCCCCCCCCCCTGTCCCGAAGGAAGCATTCCATTACGTGACAAATTAGAGTAGACAGATTCTGTTAGTAATACAAGAAAAAATTTATGGCTTGTAAATGCGACCCAACAAAACAGGAAACCAACTTTTCATCCACTTTGCATATATATATATTATATATATATATATTATATATATTTATATATATATATATATATATATATATATATATATATATATATATATATATATATTATATATATATATATATATATATATATATATATATTTTATATATATAATCTTGGCAGCACCATATTGATAATGTCAAAGAAACAGCCAGTGATATAAAAATAATAATAACAAAAAGGCAAGAGTAATTTAATTACGTTCATTATGTTGGGAATCAGAAGAAATGAAGCCCGACACACACATACACAAGAATCTTCATTTCACGCATCAATGCATTCTTATTGTATGACTCTGAAACCTGGGTGGAAAAAAGCAGCAGCCAGCAGTCATAAACTTTCATTCAAATGAGTGTTTGTATAGAATATGATTAAAATAGTATTACCAATGTTTTGGTGAGTGTGGATTCGACGGATAAACAAAAAGCTGAATAATACTTGAGGAACAAGAGGTGAGGAAAAAAACTGGTTGTTAGCATAACACAGCAGTCTATGTTCTTGAATCCCAAGTGTAAAAGAAATAGAGAAGGAAATCGAAGACATACTGGAAGGGAATATAAGGGACATGGAAAGACAGTGAACTGATGGCAAGATGTGAAGCCTAGCTATGGAAAGACAGTGAATTGATGGCAAGATGTGAAGCCTAGCTATGGAAAGACAGTGAATTGATGGCAAGATGTGAAGCCTAGCTATCAGTTCACTGAAACTTACTGAATTCCCCATGTGAAGTTGAAGAGTGTTCCATGAATGGATAAATAAATGACAGTACTGTTTGCAAATAGTGTTCACTATTACTTGCTACCGTATTTTACGATAATTGTGTAATACATTTAATTTTGACAGGAAGTACAAGAGTAACACTTTCTGTACTTGTTGGTTACTCAACTGCTAAAATACGTTTATCATCTGACGCTGCATACACGCTGTGAGTTCTTCATTGAAAGATTCGCAGACATAGAATCCCTTCTTAGAATAAGACGCACACCCCCTGGTGATTGGCCACCTCTGACCGGAAGCATCGTAAATCATCCAATGGAAGCGGCGGATCTTTCGATTCGATGCGGCTCTTCATTTGTTCATTATTTACAGTGACTGTCAAAGAGTAATCTGCAAGTCTGGCCTGGCATTTCCGCAGCCAGAAGTTGAGAATACATAGCTAAATGAGACATGCTCCCTGACATGATAGAGGAGGAGGGGGGGGGGGGGGGGGGGGGCAGGGAGTAAGACAGGCAAAGACAGCAGTAGCCAATTTTGCTGTATGAACACAATTATACCCGTGTGGTGGTTTTGGTGATAGCTGTTTTCGTATCCCCCTTTAAAAAAAATATTTTAATAGGATTTTGCCTCTTTTTGGCGAGGCGCGTCCATTCAACCTAGACACAAGGCCGTCGGTTATGTTAGGGCACATGTTTAAAGTAAAAGACTAGTGATAGTAATAATGAGGATGGTGTAGTAGTGATGGTGATGGAGCTTTGGTGCTATTAGTAGCGATATGAGGGATAGGCGGTGATATTTGTTTACTATTGTAGCAGTAATTATGATGATAAAAGTGGTAGTTGTGGAAGCAGTAGGAATGGTAGTTTTATTAGCTCAAGTAATGCTGGTATTAATGGTAATTATAGTATGTGTGATGTGGTGGTAGTCAGGATAGTAGTAGTTGTAGTATTTATATATTTACTTTATTTTTATTTATTTATCTTTTTTTGTTGTGAAAGATACGACTAACTACTGATTAATGTTAACTGGTCATCCAATTGTTAAATATTTTGTTTAAATTGTATTTGTTAACAACAATAAAAATGTATCTCGAAAACGTATCCCCCCCCCCCCCCCCCCCCCCCCCCCCCCCCCCCCCCCCCCCCCCCCCCCCCCCCCCCCCCCCCCCCCCACCACCCCTCCCTCCATCCCCCCCCCCATCCCCCCCGTTTGTATGATCCTCCCCCCCCCCCCTTTTTTGTTTAATCCCCAAAGGTCGTTTGTAATGTGCTTAATGAGTAATAAAAACAGACACACACTTATAAAACGATAGAATAGCAGCGAGGGGTGTAAATAGCGAGAAAAAAAGCTAAATTGGTAGATCTATGGTAGTTTTCTTTAAAAATTTAAAACAAGTATTCTCAGTCTTACTGTGTTGTTGTTGTTATTATTTAACTAGGAAATCTGATCTTCTGCCTCTTCTGCGGCCGATACCAAGTTGAATACTCCTTTGTATTATCTACACTGTAGATCTAGGCTTTTCCTGTGGCTTTTCTGCCATTCCGAAACATGTTAAGTTGAAGTCATGTGGTCCAGTTTTTCCAGCTTGGCTTCCATGCAAAGGACAATAACACCTGGTCCAAAGCTAGGAGGAAGAAGTGCATTGCATACTGTGCAATCCCCGCCATCCAATGGGGCTCTCCAAATAGGTGGAGCTAAAACACTGTGCTCTGGTTCTGGGCTCTTCGACAGAAAAATGCATTGCGTATAACAGTTTTTCACTTTAAAAAAAAAAAAAGATTGCGCTTAGCTCGGCGAGTCCTTTTTAGGGCGTTAGGCTAGCAGATAGATAATGTTAGTCCTTTTCAGGACTTAGTTTCTGTCAACGCTGATCGGGTTAGCAGTGAATGGAGTTCACTTGTTTTTGGATGGTAAATGCGCTCTGATATAACCAAATAGGTTGAAAGGAACGCGCTTCGCCACAAGAAGGCCAAAAAAAAAAAAAAAAAGATTGCAAGAACGCTAACGTACACCTTTATTGTGTTTACTTTTACATGACCTGGTGATCAATCAACGTGCTCAATCTGCAACTGTTACATGGTGTAGCAAAATATGCGAGAATAAACGCTCAATTCAGTACGATTTAGGCATAAAACGATAATAAATACATTAGCCCGCATTGTGTCTGACGGTTGGCATCTTCGAAGCCAGCAGCGCTGCTTTTTGCACAGTGCTAAGCCTATAGAACGATTTCACGGAAAAAAGTCTGACACGCTTTAGTTTCGTTTTCGACAAACACTACTAATATTTAACTTTTGCCCAATCTGCTGTATACACTTTGTAGTCTAGCCTTACAATTAACTATTGGCGGAAGCATACCGCAATATAGCTATCTGAAGTAACACTTTCTGTCAACTTTGTAGCAAAATCAGTAGCAATCCTTACATTTTTTGGTAGTATTACATGATACAATGCTAACTAGTAACGCAAATTATTAACCCGCCCCGTCTACACCCCGCTTCGATGACACAGTCTGCAACGCATATATTCACACTGCGGAAAAGCCAGCCAAGGCATAACCACGCAGACAGTTTTATTTCCTCCTAGTGGTAGCATTTCTGATGTAACTAAAACAAGTAGTTATTTGAAAAATACATGCTCGCAAGACGAAGGAGAGGAAAGATGGCGGACTTGTGTAAAATTTTATTTGACGATGGACGATGACAAAAATTGGAAATTCTAAACCATTATGAAGTTCCCCATAAGAATTATATGGTAGTATGACGTAAAGTTAGCTGAGTAAGAATATACTTTAAAATATATGATAGCCCCAGTATTAGAGAAGTTATTGAAGAAATACTAATATCTAAGAACACACGACCAGACACACTGGCGTTCCTGCTCATGTTTTTGGTAACGTTAGGGGGACACGAGCTGGAAAAAGAGGCAGGGAGGTACATTCAAATTCGCTTGGGGTAAACAGAGTATGAATGGGAAAGGGGAACGGTAGGAGAAATGTAATCCTAAACGTAATATCTTTTTGTATTGGGCATGACTAGAGCAGACGGGCCAATCGACCACCAGTTATTTGAAATTATTTTGGTTTTTCATTAAAACTGCTTTTGGATTCAAGTAGTAGAACGTTACGATTGGCTAGTGCTGGTAGATATTAGCAAAAGGCTTTGATTATTCATTGCCAGTTGAACTAATATTTGTATACAGATACGCTGAAAAACAGCTGTGTTAATTTTACACTTAAATAAAGAATAAATTCACAGTCTGTGCAGTTCGGAGGAAGCTGAGGCCATTTCTTCACCAAATCAGCGTCAATTGTTTATATATTTCTTGATTGTGGTAAGGATATTTTATGAAATTTAATATGTTTGATCCAACTACAAAAGTTAGATACTGCTATTGGGGAAAAAGTGAAGGACATGTCGGAAGCAGACATTGTTGAGTCCACACATTAAACGGTATCTGACTGATGTATGTTGTTATGATTATGTTGACATACTATTGTATTAAAATAGTTTAGCAAGCCTCTGTGTTCAATGAACAACATACTTTATTTCATGTTTATAATTAGATACTGTGAATGTGAGTATGCTATTATTTTACCTTTATAACGTTGAATTCCTTGAATTGATGGGTAAAATGTATGTGAGAATAAATGAAATCAGTATAAAAGATGAGAGAAAGGAAGGGCAGAATGTCAGACGGGCCTGCGTGCCCAATTCTCAACCCTTTGAAAATAAAGTTCGTTCGTTCGTTAGTTCGAACACTGTTTAACATGCCTGAAGCAAATATAAGTGAAAAGAAAAGAAGAGAAGATCATATCACAGGGAATGTGGTTACTCCACATTATTGTATGGAGGAAAAGTATGTGAACGTACAGTGGCGTATCTACTATAAGGACTTGAGGTGTGGTCACAACCAGGTGGGAGTCCTGTACAATTCGGGGCGAGTGCATTTGTAAGGCACGCGAGGCTGACCCCATACCCACGTAGGAAATTAAGTGTTAGAATAAATTATCAGAGATAAAAGGCCAGGGTGTCCTTTTGTTGCAGAGGGTCTATGTTCCTGTTGCCGGCTGGTGACAGGAAACCTGCTGAGTGCTTATAAACGCCAACCAGTCTCCAACCAGACTTATATGCTGTTGAATATCCAGTAGGAGCTTTGGCGAGTGTTGAACTTGAAATTTCTGCAACTACCCATTGAATTATCTTACAACAAGGACTCCCAGGTGAAGAGTAAAACATCTGGGGCATCTCTGACATTTTCTTGTGTTTCAAAATATTACACAGGAATTTTATGGGGGTAGGATGAACTACAGCCCTCATATACAGTGACTCTCCCGGTAGATAACTAAAGTGAACTCTGTAATATTTCATCCAGGAAGGACATTTATAAATTAGATAACTAAAGTGAACTAATTTAATATTTCATACAGGAAGGACATTTATAACTACATAATAACTTTTAGTTATTGGGCAGATTGTTCCAACATTTTTAATTGTTCTTTTTCTGTAAACTATCTTGTCCTTATTTTCAAAGACCTGTCCACAAGCTATGAATGGACAGGCAAAATAAATTGTAAATATTTGTTCAAAGAAAAACTTAACTGCTAGTTATTAACTTCTTTAATAGATACTTAAAGTGTTTGATTGTTGTGTACCATCATTCATTTCTCCCCTAGACACTAGGTACACCATACACCATACACTAGAGCCAGAAGATTGACCGTGTGAGACCTAGGGAGGTAGCGTTAGGTTCTCTGCATATAATTCATCATCATCATCTATAGAGTCAGAGACCTACATGTGCTTGACCTCACACGGTTATAGCAGACACCTTTTCATTCTTTTTAGGATACCATCATAACCTCCCCAGCAAAATCAACTTTGCTACACATGGGTTGATTTGTATATAGCATTAATTCTCTTGAAATTAAAAAAAAAATATTCAAGTACTCACTTGAGTACTCACGGGAGTCTTCATAAGATATTCAGATAGGCGAAAACAATGCTGCTTTGGCTGAGCACTTTAATTCTAGAATCTGTCGACCACTTTTGTGAATAATTAAGCAATGATTAATTTTAGCTCGTTAAGCCCCCACCTCTGATTTGCTCAATGGAATTCTTATTATACTGGTTTAGCTCTGATTAGAGTGTGAGTAGTAAATTGAGTGAGACAAACATACAGTAACTTTAAAATGATTAAATCGAAGTTAAATTTGTAAAATTACAAATAACAAAATTTAATAATCACTTAAGTTTTAACAGTTTCAAAATAATTGAATAGTCCAGAAGAAAAGTTTCTTTATTGATAGATAATAGAGACGATGGAAACAAGTTCACTTTGGCAGCTTATATATGGAACTTAGCTGCCAATGACGGTTCTGCTCCTTCTGATGGG
Source organism: Oreohelix idahoensis (assembly GCA_024509875.1). Classification (NCBI taxonomy): domain Eukaryota; kingdom Metazoa; phylum Mollusca; class Gastropoda; order Stylommatophora; family Oreohelicidae; genus Oreohelix; species Oreohelix idahoensis. Next base: position 31,258 of record JAMPIV010007371.1, on the reverse strand, counting down.
TTGGTTCTTTTAACACTGCTCACGCTCGTCGCTGGTCAAGGTTGTCGGGTGTAGCTTGTTTCCCAGAAATGTCAAGGAGAGTATACAAAGTTAGTCACTCGTCTTAAAGCTTAGCCCACTTGTCTCTTCTTGTTCCAGAGATAATACTTTCTGCTGGTACCACCAATAAGCCAATCCTGGCTCACAGACATTTTCTCAGATGAATAAAAGAGACTTGAATCGGCCTCTTACACGCGTCTGGGGTGTCATTTCTTTAATAAGATAATCCCCTCTCTGACTCCATGTGTTTCAGTTTCCTCAGATATTCCGATTTTCCTTATTTAACTCTTTCCGTCCACAGTGGCGCACCACGCGCCAGATAGGACTTCCGTTTGGACCAATGACGAGTGGCACGCCAGTACGATATATGTCGAGTTTGAACGAAAAGTTATAAATACCTAGCAACTAGCTGGTTTTTAAATCATTTCATTACATTTAGGACATGTTTATATACGTTTGTGAGCGAAAAACAAATTTGTGAAGCTAAAATTGTGTGTTTTATATCCATTTCTATTCCTTTGTTTACATACAAAATGGATCGAGAATCTTCAGACCAATGACATATGTCGAGTTTGAACGAAAAGTTATAAATACCTAGCAACTAGCTGGTTTTTAAATCATTTCATTACATCTAGGACATGTTTATGGACGTTTGTGAGCGAAAAACAAATTTCTGAAGCTAAAATTGTGTGTTTTATATCCATTTCTATTTCTTTGTTTACATACAAAATGGATCGAGAATCTTCTTCTAAACACCTGCTTTCGGCTGAGCAAGCACGACGCTAATTTCTCAGTGGACAGAAGATAACTCGAGCGACACGGATTTTTAGAAGTTAGGTTTAGTAATTCCAATGAAGACATTGTAAAGACTTTGTGTCAGAATATTCATGAAAGTGATCATTCTGAGGGCGATGTCGATCAGCTGATTGAACATGCATCAGGTAGGGCTGGTATAAAAAGAGCAAAACTTTCAGTCACTAAAGGAGAAGGATAAAGAGGCAAAAACACCATTGTGACCAAAAGTAAAGCTATGAGAACTGCCACAAGTCTAGAGGCAGGTGCATCCTCACAAGATGTCCCAGAGTGGTTAGAAATTGCTGAGGGGATGACACAAAATGCATTTCGATTTTGTCCAAAGAGAACACCAGGTGTGACTCAGAGGTTTGACCTGTCAACCCCATTGAAATGTTTCAGTGTTTTGTTTACAGATGAGGTTCAAGATTTCATGTTCCAGTGCATCAATGATTATACCAGACTCAAATCTATTCAAAATAACCCTGCGAAACAATATTCATTGTATTCTCGGTGGACCAAAGTCACACGCCATGAACTTGATAAGTTTATTGCTGTCCTAATAAATATTGGGATTCAGAAAAGACCATGCATTCGCAACTACTGGTCTACATCTGCAGAATTTTATACTCCTTGGTTTCTTCAAATGTTTCCAAGAAGTAGATTTGAAGCATTATATCATACAATGCTTCATGCCTCTGATGAAAATTCACAAGGAAAAGAAAAGATTTTATGAACATGTTGTTGCAAAAATTTCAGAGTGCCTTTTACCCATTCCAAAATCTCAGTTTGAATGAAGTGGTAATAGGGTATAAAGGCAGATGGCAATATAAGCAGTATAATCCAAGGTTTTCCTTGTATCTTCTCAGGCCAAAGTGGAAGCACATTGTCAAACCAAAAATGATAGAATATAGTTGGTGTAAATAATATTAGTCATAGTTGTTTGGTATTTACAGAAATTTGTGATGTAGGAAAAAAATGATATAAATTATATATTTGAAGTGATTGTGGTAAAATGTGTTGTGTTTCAAAATGGATGTGCACTGATATTCTGAGATTTTTCTGCTATGGATTAAACTGGAGCTGACATATGTGAGTACAGTTTATTTATCTTTTTTCCAGTTATTTTTGATTAGGTCTACACTTCACATAACATGACAGAAGCTTTCCCTACATCAAATAATTATCTACAGCATTTCACAAGATTCTTCAGTCAATTTCCCACATGTTGATGTATAACATCAACACCTAGTTAAATAAAATGTGTATCTACTGCCTGCTTTTAAAATATAACCTGAAGAGAAAAATTGCACACATTTTGAGCGGTTGTTTTTACAAACATATGTGGCTTTGAGAAAAAAAAATCATAACAATTACATCTATGAAGTGATAGTGATAAAAGTTTCTAGATATGTTTCAAACTAAATGTGCACTGACATTCTGAACATTTTATTGCCATACATTAATTGGGAGCTGAAATATTTAAATTTAAGTTTACAATTTTATTTTATTTTTTAAACATTTTTAAAATCAAGTCTACACTTCACAAGACATAACACACACCTATTCATATCAATTAATTATATGAATCAATTCATAAGATTCTCCAGTCAATTTCACACATTTAAATGTATAACATTAACACCTAGTTAAATAAAATGTGTATCTACTGCCTGCTTTTAAAATATAACCTGAAGAGAAAAATTGCACACATTTTGAGCGGTTGTTTTTACAAACATATGTGGCTTTGAGAAAAAAAATCATAACAATTACATCTATGAAGTGATAGTGATAAAAGTTTCTAGATATGTTTCAAACTAAATGTGCACTGACATTCTGAACATTTTATTGCCATACATTAACTGGGAGCTGAAATATTTAAGTTTAAGTATACAATTTAAAAAAAAATGTTAACACTTTTTTAATCAAGTCTACACTTCACAAGACATAACACACACCTATTCATATTAATTAATTATATGAAGCAATTCATAAGATTCTCCAGTCAATTTCACACATTTAAATGTATAACACAACTACCTACTGAACTTATGTATTTGTCCACTGTCTGTTTTTAAAACCTCACCTGTCTGAAAAAATTGCATCCATTTTCGGGCCTGGGTAAAACCCAAAAACAGCCTGGAGGGGAATGAGTTAAAATGTTAGAGATTTCCTGGGCTGAATTGTAAGCCCTGATGAAATCTCCAATAAAAGGTGTCCGGTCTGATAAATGGAAATTCTGAATTCTAAGTACTGGTAAGTCTGGTGTCTTTGGCAGCGTGAATCTCACAGTGAACTAGACTGACTGAAGCGTCAGGTTATATTCACTGTCCTCCCCCGCTCTATTGGTTATGGAACTCAAATGATCAGCCAATCTGATTTGAATATTTTGCATGACTCATCTAGTGCAAAATTTCAAACATTACTTTTCTGAAAATGGGCTGTAAACATCCGATGGCCCTGTGTACGAACTCACAAACATGTCGTTAAACTCATACGACATCATGTGTCAGATGTAACACTTATTACTTTCTTACAAAGTAATGTCGTGGACAGGAAATGATTATATCATACTTGTCCGTCCCAAATGTGTCACACAGACGGGTGATCTTGTTATCTGTTGCCTGAGCAAACGAAAACCGACCACGGGCGAGTAATTTTATCACTCGGCACAGCTTGAGCAAACAGAATCATGCGAAACAGATCAAACCCCCCTTGGTTTTCACCTGCTCTAATCTCAGCAAATCTGTGCCGCATCAAGCAAAATGTGATTATTATCACCTACAAGAAGTGTCAAAATGATTTGATAATATCAAATATCTGCTACTTAGCAGAGAATTAAAGAAAGAAAGTGCAACAATTGAAAGCACGCAATAAAATCCGTACCACCAATGTACCGATTACTACCGTAGTGAAACAGAAATTAGGAAGAAGAAGGGGTCGCCCCCAATCCATTATGTTACAACGAGGACTCTCTGGTAGAAGTTAAGTCAATGCTTTTTACAGGAAAAAACTTAAAGCCCAGCTTACTGGAAGACACTTTAGATGTTGTTTCTTTGAAGAAATTTGACAATATCGTGGAAAGCTATGAAATCTAACCTTAAAGTCGGTGGTGGGGGGTGGGATGATGGGAGACTTGGAAAAACAGACAATCTGCTGCAAAATAAGAAGTAGAAATTGTAAAGGTTATTTCATGAGAATAAAAAGTTTCGAACACATAATAACAAATGAAAGATGAAAAGATAAGGTATATGTTAACACAGAGAGAGAGAGAGAGAGAGAGAGAGAGAGAGAGAGAGAGAGAGAGAGAGAGAGAGAGAGAGAGAGAGAGAGAGAGAGAGAGAGAGAGAGAGAGAGAGAGAGAGAGAACTAAATGAACTGACAGAACCCCTCATACAGCAAACACAAGATTCAGGGAACTGTGGAGGAAATCCCCTCAAAGAAAAGGTCTTCCCCAGAATGCCCAACTAAAATAACAATTGTGAAAGAAGTTGGTAGATTCAAATGTCTGGGCACGTTAATAACATCAGACGGAAGTTGCACCTCTGAGGTGAAGAATAATATAGAGTAAGGACAAGTAGCGCTCCTTTCATTGAAAATTATTTAATGCAACAAATCTTTGTCAGCGGAAGTAAGTAAAATAGTTCTTCATTATTACATACAGCTAATGCTGACATGTGGAAGCAGGTCATGGACAATCTCTTGATCCAATAGAAAAGCTAATACACAAAGGAAGCTTGTTAATCTTATTAGAAAGAGGCAATCCACTTTTTGGGCATGAGAAGAGAAATTTTAGAATATATTGTGACAACAGGAAAAACCTGAACTGACGTAACATGCAGGACAACAAAGATAGAAGATTCTGGACTGGTTAACATTATGCCATGGAAAGAAATCAGTAACAGAATAGATAAGCAGGACTACAAACAGGAAGTTGTGGGGAGACATTATCACCTTCGTCGTTGGAATGGAAAAAGATGATGAAGTTCATGATGACAAAAAAAATGATAATTGTACACTATCTTGGTCTCATCTACTGATACAGCTGCACATCTTGGTCTCGTCTACTGATACAGCTGCACATCATGGTCTCGTCTACTGATACAGCTGCACATCTTGGTCTCGTCTACTGATACAGCTGCACATCTTAGTCTCGTCTACTGATACAGCTGCACATCTTTGCAGTTAAGTTGTAAAACAAAAAACGTAATACTAATGTTATTTTCTTGTCATTCCACAGCTTGTTCAAGATCTTTATCTTTCATTATTTTGATCCATGGTGGTGGAGTCGACCAACAAATTTTATTACTCCGACTCTGGAAACTTTAGAAGTCCGACTACAGTTTTTTTTTTTTTTAAATAGCGATATGGCATAAAATTATGCACTTATATGGAGTTATATGTACAGTATAGTATGTGTGTGAATAAATTATAATGTGGCTTTCGTAAACTACATTTTAAACTATTCATTTATTCATTCAGTAACACAAAATATCAATACATCTACACCTGCGCACAAATGACTGCTGTGCCAAACACCATGAGACAAAATAGTTTCATTTTAACGACGGGAAAATTGACAGTGTATATACTTTATTTCTAATTTCTTGTGTGCTTTTTTCTAAATGTTCCAACAAATTTCCAATTATGATAAAAACTTTATTTATGATCAGATGCAACTGAAATTTTCAAGCATTATGTAAAAATGGATGTATTTTAACATGAAAGTGGTTTTAGGAGTTCTATGTTATCTCACATTTTAAAGCGCCTCCTTCTTTGCATGGTTCAAACGTATTTCTGCCTTGACTCAAGTATCGTAAGATTCGGAGTCGGAGTCGTGTCATTTTTTTTACCGACTCCACTAAAAATGACCGACTCCACAGCCCTGTTTTGATCATCCATTTCTTCTTTCTGTCGGCGCATTTTGATCTTAGTATATTTGTCAGTTATCTATCTATACAGATTTTGTTCTAATTGTATATGAAAGACTTACAGCTGCTGTATATGCGATTTTTGCTACTGTACATTCTTTAAACCTTCGTTTATATTTTTGTATTTTATTTATCGCGTGGTCCCGACTCACAAAACTGTTTCAGAAAGTACACAGTGGAGAGACTTATGTGTTATACACAGTAGAGAGACTTATGTGTTATACACAGTAGAGAGACTAGTTTGCATTTCAGTCACTGAATAAGAACATTCAATTTGCGCCGGCTGTTCTAAATACAAGACTCTGGTGGTACTCTAGACGAGGAAACATGAGAGAGAAACTGATAAAGAAAGAGAGAAGGGAGAGAGAGAAAGAGAGAGAGACAGAGAGAGGGGCACGCAATGTGCATTGAACAACATCAATAACTCTGTTCTGATAGATTGTTATTAATGACTTGCCAGGTTGTTTCTCATCTCTAACCGCAACAGACACCCACCATCAGCAACTACAAGGAACGATTTTCTCCCTTAACGATTGCTTTCAGGAGAAGGTGAAACAGAACAAGAGATCGGAGGAAAACAAATGACACAAGGGCTTTAGGGATATAAGGCAGAGGATGAGTTTGAAAGCCTTCCTGTCCCAGCGTTGCCGACTGATGAGCTTTCGTTTGGCTTCATGGATTGCCAGTGTTCTTCTAGCTTTGTCTTTCACCATGAGAATAGGAATCTAACGTCCGTGTTCCTAGCCAAAAATGTTGACCAAATTTTGTGTGAAAGGTACGGCCAAAAAGTAAATCTTTGGCTCAGAGTTACGAAGCGCAGAGTAGTTGATCGGTGTGGCGTTGTATTTCACGGTAAAACTTTTTCGCCAACCCGCACCCCCCCCCCCCTTTTTTCTCTTTTTCTTTCTCTCTCTTTCTATCTCTCTCACCCCTTCACTTTGACTCTCTTTCTTTGTATCAATGAACGCATGAAAATAATGTTTTCGTAGTTTTATCAGTTAGACTACTAACTGCAACTTTATGATAATGTATAAAAATTCTGACCCACGAACTACGCAAGCTATCTTTTTCAATCAAATACAAAATATACCTACTTCAGATAACGCATTATATGACTAAATGTAACAGCGGCAATAGTACAAATAATTATACTTTATTATAAACGTTTAAACTATAAAAACAAAAATTGCGAAAAATTAAAATAAATTAAACTGAAACAACAAATGTCCACATGTTGGCAACAGTCGCTTTAATCATGCTTAAATGTGTGTAGTGTGTGCCAATTACCGCACGATGGTTTCAGAAAAATTCGTGCGTTTTCGGAACAGCTTATCGATGTTTGGTTGTCGTAACCGCAGCTGCCGGCAGGTCTCCTGACTCGTGGGAGGCGCTCTGGGAATCCCTTGAGGGCATCATGGCGGCAGATGGGTGAGCTACGCATGTCCAGGAATGATTGACGATGTTGGTGAAAAGGAGCGCACAGAGCGATGTACCCGGCTTTGAGGAGGGCAAACAGATTTGATGTCAATTTTCTCTCTAGGATGGGGTATCGTTTCAATGCCACAATCACGAACGGTAACAAAACAGCAAGCTTCTTTTATATATGCCCACTTTGTTGTCCAACGAGGTGCGAGACCATTTGAGGTTGTTCGGGTGTTGGAAGAATTAGTGCAGCAACAAAACAAACTCTATAAGCACGTGTTAATAGCTGTCCAGGGGAGACAGTGAGTAGGCTGGACTATTGTCTGTAGATGTTACAGTACCTGTTAGAGACGTGTCAACATACTGAACAGGGGCTATGATATCTGTTTTTTTTTAATGCACGAGTTTTGCCTCGTTTTAGCGGAGCTTGTTGCATTCAGCCTTGACACAAGAACCGGCAGGTAGATTTCGGTGTACGTAGATGTCGTGGTAAGAACGGTTGTGAGGGGCTGGTTGTTTTGGGGAACTATGCTGAAAATATCTTCATCAGTATCTATCTATCTATCTATCTATCTATCTATCTATCTATCTATCTATCTATCTATCTATCTATCTATCTATCTATCTATCTATCTATCTATCTATCTATCTATCTATCTATCTACCTACCTACCTACCTACCTACCTACCTACCTACCTACCTACCTACCTACCTACCTACCTACCTACCTACCTACCTATCTATCTATCTATCTATCTATCTATCTATCTATCTATCTATCTATCTATCTATCTATCTATCTATCTATCTATCTATCTATCTATCTATCTATCTATCTATCTATCTATCTATCTATCTATCTATCTATCTATCTAATTGTATGTCTCTCTGTCTGTCTACCAATCTATCTAATTGTTTGTCTCTCTGTCTGTCTACCAATCTATCTAATTGCATGTCTCTCTGTCTGTCTGCCTATCTGACTGTTTATCTTTCTGTCATCTTATTTATCCTCCGTGTGTTTCAGCGGACTCCATTATGTATCTTTGTGATTTAGGAAGATCTATCTATCGACGTCAGTTGTATTCACGAATAGAAGGTTTAAATAAATCAAATCTAAAACACCAACCAATGTTATAGCAGGAGTTATAAAACAAACTAATAAATAAGTGAACAATGGATAAGACTTATGCCGCTTCTAACGCAAAACACGCAGCCCCTCTATCTCTAATAAAATGCCGGGGGCGCCACAAACCAGGAACATACAAGACATGGACGTTGACATTTTGTGAGTAAATAACAATTTAAAAAAAAAAAAAAACTATAAAACGTCCTCATCGCTACTTGTGACATTCTTGAGCCTGGCACTCCCCCTGTTCTGTATACCTGAGCATAAAGTGAGTTAGCTAGAGCATATAAGAACACCTAACTTCAGCGCCCTAAATCTCTACAGGAAATAAGCCTGACGCAGGATGCCGTAACTGAGCAGGATGTCGTAGTGGACTACAAAACATTATCTCTATGTTTACTACTCTTTTAGATTTTGTTTTACAATTGTTTGTCAAAATGTTGCCAAGTCGCAGACAACAATGACATAAATGTTTGCCGTGAAGTTGTCGAAGGTCTGCATTCCAGAAGAGGCTGATAAAGGTGAAGGTAGTCCCATGGTAGTTACGTCGTTATATTAGGCCCAGCCATGAGAGGTGGGGTGACCAGTTCCTTTCCTATGTTTGCCTTCCCTAACTCAAGAACAGAGTAAGGTACCCCTTTACACCTGGTAGACTGAAGAGCGATGCCCCCGTGTTTGACACAGAATGTTATGTGCATGTATTTTGTGTGATCTCACACACCTTCAGCCACTCCGGTAGTATCCACTCCTTTCTTAATTTTTCTCTTTCTTCCATTCAATTAGCTTATTATTTGGCAATTGTATGCCCTTTCATTCATTATTTTACTCTCTATGCTGAATCTAGTACGGGGAAGTCTCTAACACTCTACTCCACTGCGGAAGTATCAGCTATGGGACTGTCTTTATCTTGTTTACCATCCCAGACGTGTTCACGTTCCGCCAGGTGAACTGGGGTATTATCGTAACAATACTCAGTCATTATCACCGGTCAGCGAGCGAGATTCTTATCATGAAAAGACGGTCTCGCCCGATCAACATCTATAGAAGCCAATATTGTCTGTCTGAGGTAGCTGTCTGAGGTGGGCAGATTACACAGGTGGTAGATGCGTTTATCGTTTCACGGGACCATCCCTGTGTGTGATTATCACGATAATCTGTCTGGAGAGACAATATTGGCGATAGGTAGCATCTGGACATCAAATGAGTTCACAGATGGTGTTTATGAGTTGTGCACATGATGCCGGTGGAAGTTTGTCGCAACGATTTGAAGAGGTCATGTGTGAATATTAAATTTAATATTTTGAAACACATGAGGGTATTTGTTGAATTTGAAGCACCCTTACCCACGTAGTGCTGAACGAGATTCGATTGGATTGGTTGATTTGAGAGGCCGGAATATACAATGTATCTCATTGGAAAATTAGGCGGAAACAGAGCTGGAATTAGAACTTGGAAACGGGAAATATAATGTAACACAATCGGAGTCACAGAACACACTGCAGCGCAAACGTCAGACTAGCGACTCCTAAAAGCCAGAAAGAAAAAGGAGACATTGGACTTAGAAATTCCACAACTATAAGTAACAGATCGAGTATTTGGCAACTTAGGAATTTACAAGTAAACCCGCATTTTTAATACAAGACAGGAAACTTAGGAATTTGATCACAAGTCATATAGGAATTAAACAAAAGTTTTCCCAGGCCAGTGATTTCGCAGAACACTCACCGTCAGAGGAATTAACTCTAATTTCCAGACCTAAGTGATTCGAAGCATCTAATACAGAGCTGTGTCCAGTCTAAATCTGTGTTTTCCCAAAATGTTTGGGTAAGTGTAAACAATTTATTTACTCATGTAAATTTTACAGGTTTCTTGCTAAGGCTGGCAACCTCAACATATGAAAACAGTCTATGCATGAACCACTACTACAAGAGCTGGTGATTGTTTCTGGCTAGTCATGCGGAAACCCGACAGCAGAGGTGACCACAGGACTCCGACTGCAGCAGTAATGAGTGATGATTACATCATGTGTTCCTCAAGTGTAGCATATCATTTTTGAGATGTATGTAACTCGTTAATGTAAGTTCAGGCACAAATCATATTCTCACTGTCCAGACACATGTTACCCGTTAATCCTCACAGTAATATTAGTGAATTTTAACCATCTTCTCGGAGTTACGTTATGCGTGCTCGAAAATTAAATTCTTCTGAGAGTTTCACATTGGTGGGCGGACAACGGGAACGTGAGCCTGTTAGAGTGCTCCAAACAAATGTGCTTAGCAGAAGGCATTTATTTTTCTATTTTTCTAAAGTTCGTGGTTACAAGCCATCAGACGATTTGTGGTACTAACGCCGCTAGTGTGAGAGAAAAGTATCCACCCTAACCACATACAGTGGAAGTTGTATGAAGAAGTACCCTCATCACCACGAAGGGACGGAAACCACAGCTGCAGGACTCCCTTATAAAAGTTAAGTACTTATAAAAAGGCACCAGCAAAACGGACTTTTGATAAATCCTCACCTACGTCTCCGTGACGAAAACTTTTATCTAAATTTCACCAATCTTTCCATAGTTATTTTAACTGTTAAAGACTAATTCGTTATTAAAATTGTTACATGTTGTTTTAAAACTAAACAATTATAGTCGATTCAGTTTTTTATCTGTATGAAAGCAAACGTATGAGCCATAATAATTTATATATGTATATAAATTCCTAGACATTTATGTATCTCTAAACAGAGCTATTACTTATAAGAGGAATTTCGTTGGATTACACCAACTGGGGGCTTGAACGGGCTAAACCATTGCTTAAATCCTTCTCAAAAGGCGACGGACCAGAAGTAATGCGTTAACAATTGTTCAGCCCAATGCAACATTGTTCGTGACTTCTGGAAATATCTTGTGAATCTCCCTTAAGGTAGAAGTGTCATTAATCTTCTATCTACATCTCTGCCAAAAGTAATCTTGCGCGCAGGTAGATACATTGGACGCCAATATTAGATACTCTTGAGTTTTGGTCACTGTTGACCATTACTGAAAAGCAGGGGAGGCAATCCGTGACAGTGTTTTGAACCCGGTACCTTTGCCGTGAGAGGCTAGCACTCTACCCACTCTGGCAATCGGACGCTCAAGATGGTGATGGGCAATGATAATAATAATAAATAAAAAAACAACACTGCCTCTAAGCTTTAAACTTCCTTTATTTCTCTTTAATAAGACAAGGTGATTACACTTGCTAATTCTCCGTTTTCACAACTTATGTTGGGCATCATCTAGTAATTAAACAAAAAGAAATCTAGTCCAACACAAAAATAAAAATATTCAACTGAAATATCAAGTTTGTACTATTGTATGAAACAAGACGTATACATTTCCTTGAAACTAGAGAAAAAATAAAATAACAGTCAGAAAGACACAGACTTTCATAAGTTGGTGCTGGCGCAGAATATAAGGTTTGAAGTGGGGAGAACACGCCAGGGTTGGAGACATAGAGGGAGAAAAAAATAGACGTGGAGAAAACAACTGAAAACGGATATCAGTGCGTTAAAGATGACACGAAAAGACCTTGAACGGATGTCACATGACATATTAGCATAAAGTGTTGACGGCCTATGCTCTACCAGGAGCTGAAAGGCGAAGAAGATAATCTAGTACGTACGACACAGAAAAATGTTTACGTCATTATCTATATCTCTATCACAAGACATCACGTGCTATAACTGTGGTTCCAGGGGCGTCTCTGATGAGCCAGACACAATATAGGACTAGTGCCCACTCAGGCATGTCGTACAAAATGACTAATACAAAGTTTTGTACGTGGCTGACAACCTCATCATGTAAAGCAAATTGACATAGACACAACCTCATCATGTAAAACAAATTGACATAGACACAACCTCATTATGTAAAGCAAATTGACATAGACACAACCTCATCATGTAAAGCAAATTGACATAGACACAACCTCATCATGTAAAGCAAATTGACATAGACACAACCTCATCATATAAAGCAAATTGACATAGACACAACCTCATCATGTAAAGCAAATTGACATGGACACAACCTCATCATGTAAAGCAAATTGACATAGACACAACCTCTGCAAGAGTATGCACTGACATTTGTTGGAAATCTTGACGTAGGACCAGCTGCAATATTGGCCCCATGATCGCTAAGGAGCACAAAGAAAGATGATGATGATGGTGGAATGACAATAAATGGCCATGCTATAATTGTATTAACTCTTGTGTTGTCTCCCCTTTCCGATGTTCTAGTCGTAGTTGAAAGTAAGGTTATTATATTCACAGATTGTCGCTTTAAATTTAAAATAATACAGAAACAGCCAGACTACTGACTTCGTCATTCTGGTCCAGGCAGGAGTTGCTTGGATATCGTGGCAGGTCAGGGTGTGTGCTGACACATTTACTCATAAAAGTGTCATTTTTCTGCCTGGCTAGACAAGATTTATATCTTACAATACAAAAACTAATGCTGTTGTATTCCGCACGTTCTTGGACGTGGCGCCTAGAATATGCCTACCTCTTCTCGGTGTTCTCTTGGTGACATCCGCAATCTCTTTACTTCACCTTCACCCTTCCCCAGCATTAATGGAATATTATGGCGATGCAAGACAATTAGGATGTTGAGATTGGTCGATGTGGAGATGTTGTGACAATACAAGAAAGATGGAATGTGGAGATAAGTGGAAATGAAGGGGTATCATCATCATAATCATTTTCCTTTGCGCTCCGTACGGGGCATGAAGCCACAACCGCATCTGCTTCCCTTGCAGAAAGCCTGCACAAGAATTCACAGGCTTTTGCAGCAGTGGTTTCAGTGGCAATCTGTATGACATGATGAGGTTGCCAGTCTCATGCACCGCGTCATATCAGTTGCCTTGTAGGACATGCCTGAGTGAAAAGTAGGCATATTCTTTGTCTACACGTGGAAACTACATACGCCACACTGGTTATGGAAATACATTGAAGATATAGAGCCGTGTTTCTCAAGCGGTGTGCACACTAGGTGTGCCGCCGCGCCTATCAAAGTGTACCGCAAAAATTTTGTAAATTTACTAAATGAAGTACATTTTTAGTGATCATGTAATATAAAACTGATCTTACAGCTTGAATTCATTCAATAATAATTGAAGCTATTAACTTATTTGAACAAAAATAGATATACTTCAAAGTTATTTTAAACAATTAAAAGAAAGTCGAATTGAGAGTTTTCTATATTCTGAAGTACCCACAAATTAGTTTATTTAATAAGTATATTTCACTGTCATTTTTTTTATTCAGGTCAGATAGGTTTGCCGCAAATTTTTAGAAAATTAAAAAGTGAGCCGTGAACACAAAACGATTGAGAAACACTGATATAGTGGTTTGTGGCAATGCAAGACAAATAAGATGTTGAGATATGTGGATATGGTTTAAGGCAATAGAAAAAAAAAAAAAAAAAAAAAACCAGTGTTGAAATGGGCGGATGTGGAGGGTTATGACAAAACAAGAACAATAGGATGTTGAGACACACAGACAAAAAGAAAGAGTTGCGAAAAGAATCAACTCACTGATAGCCAAGAGTATGACGTATTTCTAGACTTAGAAGTATGGCTAATGAAAATGTAGAAAATTTGCGCCGACATAATTGATTATGTATAATTCTTTGTATGACAGTAGGATTGATATAACAATAGTATAGTTTCTTCTCTTAAATCAGCCGGTATTCTCTGAGCACTGTTTAGGTAGAGGCAGTGTTGGTGTAGCTGGCAGTCATTGTCAGAACATTATCACGCTAGAAGATATGGCAGGGAGGATAGTGTGATTCGCTTGCATAGCTAGGCGGGGTTGTCGCACGGAAGGTCCTGGGTTTGAGTCCTGGGTAAGCCACACACGTCTGTTGTTTTTCTGTTGTCTAGTGTTCTTCTTTATTTCTTACGAGTGCCTTCTTCTTCTTCTTCTTGCGATCGCATCTTTGATGATTACACCGTCAGACGAGTTCTCATGATGAATTCGATTGTTGTTTTTCGTACCTGAAAACACACCTTTATGTTTGTCTAATATTTATTTACTGTTTGCAGGCCTCGGGTTTCCCTTCCTTATGTGTTATAGAAGATAAGATACTATTAGTCCTAGTTCAGGACGCTGTACTTCATTGTGGTGAAGTGGGATGTTATAAATATTTATAGGGGACTTAGTGTACTGACTGAGATCAGCTGTGAAGGTATATATATATCTAATAAGAGTAGTGTATTATATATAACCTTACTTGCTGCCACATATGTATACCTCAGTCAGAATTATTCTGGAATAGTGTGATGACTACGTTGTATGTCTAGGGTATGTGTATGATGAAGTGTAAGTCATAACAACAACAGACAGATAAACAATTTAATTTATTCCACCACACTGACAACACTGTGACACTCACATACATATAACACTCTAAAGGATATCTTAAAGGAGTCACTGATAACTTTTCAAATAACAATATGTATTCATTGCTGTTATGAATGAATATGTGTCCTGATTCAAATACAAAGGGAACCAGGAATCACAATCAATTTTAATTACAAGTTATATGTACAGAATTTATTAATATGAATATTGTAGTGACATATATTATTAAAAGTATCCTATGTGTGTCAGTTGTGTAGTAGTAATATGAGGTAATACTGGTTTTGTTTTGTTCAAGCTCTGTTGGTATTTGTCATCATGACTTCAATAGTTTGTCTTTATTGGAACTAGTATTGGAGATGTTCTCAGTTCCTGATATTAAAACAATTTAATTCCCCTCTTAATGTTATTTTTACAAGGTCATTTTAAGATGGGGGTACATAATTTTGAGCTCAGCTGGCCACATCAGCTTATCTTGCGTGATGGCGGCAGGAAAAGACTCCTCTGCTCGATTTCTCCCCCTGGGCTCTGGAGACACCTCACTGATAGCTAAATGGACCAAGGAGTATGCTGTCCGACTCTGGATTCAGCAAAGCTCTGACCAGGTGCTGCTCAATACCATCAAGACCACGGTCCCACAATTCATGGAAACAAACACAGATACGTTGATTAGCAATGAATTCTGGCACAAATACTGGCACAAATTCCCATCTGCTTATGTTCCAGGCTTGTATTTAGCAAAAATATGAGCTGGCTTCAACGCACTGTTGCTTTATCAAGCTTATTTGAACTAGTGGTCTCGAACTAACGCTCCTAAGTGATTATATCAGCGAGTCTGGCCAATGGAGCCACGTTTCGACAAGTGTTTGAAAAAATGTTACCTTCCTACGTCTCCCCTAACAACCAAAAATAGTATTTATAGTCCGACCAATCGTGTTTAGTCTTATATTTGTTGCGCTCCAATCAATTTGGAGTTTACATGGTAGGCTATTTCCGTACGCAAGGTTTTTTCAAACACGTTATAAAAAAATTTTATGAGCAGAAATGATTTCATGCTGTCAGGCATCCCCACTATTTTATTTTGGTTATAACTTGTTAATTCCTAGACTATTTGCGTAACGTTTTACATATTCTTTGTCAGCAAGCCCTAAGGAACCCAAATATAAAAATTTAAAAGAGCTAAGTGGCTGCGTTCAAAATATGCAATTTCTTCTACCTCCTGTTTCGAAGATGTGCTGTCTGGGTACTGTAATGTTTTCAAACGTAAACCCATCTATTGTCATCTTTTCTAATAAGAGTTTTTCAGGATTTAAAAACCTAACTCTGGGAAGGTTAGTGTTTTTATCACTGTCCGTCCGAAAAAGTTAGTGCATGTGGCCTTACACGCGTGATAGTAGTAATTGTGTATCGCGTTACGCTTGTTGGGGTGGCATTAATAGCGAGACGCGTGTTTAATTTTGCATGCGTTCCTGATTTTCATTCGCCCCTCTCTCTTTCTATTTGAGTCCATCTGTTCGTTCGTTTTGGTAACGTAATATAATTAATGTTAGGATTAATTTAGGTCATTACGCAGTCTGCCTCTCAATGTTTTTCTTAGAAATGCAATACCCGTTTTAATGTGTTGTGGAAACGCTTGTATTTATGCAGTGGCTTATATTTAACGTGGAAACGTTACAATTTGCAGACGAAGCATAAAACAAAGGGGGATTTCGAGTACTGTCATTGTGACAGCACTGTTATTTTACCATTGCTCTTTTCTTTATTAGAATTTATTTTGTTAGGCTTTATATTTACCTGATAATTTATATATGTGGATTAGAATATTTCACGACACCTCCCCTCTTAAAACAGACATCCCATGTCAGTCCTTTATTCTATATACACATAGATAAATGTAAGTCAACTTGACTTTACTCTGCTGTGGTGCTATCATGGTTTTATGTAGTTGGGTCCATTCAGAGTAGGCACTACTCATGAAATCTGCCTCAGACTTCTACAACCAATAATATATTTCGGTTATGTTACTGAACAGCCGCAAGTGTGAGTGCTTGTCTTAATGCTGCTTCGCAACCCGTATTCACCATTTCTCTTCTCTGAGTCTGCGCAATGACATGTCCAGAGAACATTATATTTCCCTCAAAATGTACGTTATGAGGAGATAACATATACCTGGTGATAGCAGAGTTTTCGTAGTGGATCCCATAATCTTCTTATTATCCTGTATGAAACATTCGGAATATCCTCACTCAAAGAGGCAACTCAGGGATTCATTACGTTCCTCCGAAATGTTTACATCCAACAATTTTCTCATCATTCTAGAGAAGACACTAGGCGCATTCTCAATCCAAATGGCAATCTATTAAACTCATAGTGTCCTTCTGAGGTACTAAAAGCTAGGTATGGTCTAACCTCAGGCTTTACTGGAATCTGATAGTATCCTTTACTCAGATCCACTTTTGAGAAATATTTAGCTTTATTTAGTCTGGCAAACAGCTGATTTGTATCCGGCAATGGATCCACCTGTCCTTCTGTAATAGCATTCAGTCTCCTGTAATCTATACAGAGTCTATGTTCTCCAGAGGGCTTCCTTAAGAGTACAACACCGGAACTATATGAGGATTCACTGTGTGAAATAATTCCCTCCTTCAATAGATAGTCTATCTCTTCCTTCAAAGCTTTCTCCTTAGCAAACGGAATCGAATATGGTTTCATACAGACAGGTGTGGGGTCTATCAGTTTCATATCATATTCCAATAGGTTTGTATGCCCTGGTCGGTCTGTTAACACCTCTGCATGATTATTTAGAACCTGTTGCACTCGCTCTTTCTGAGTTTTCGTTAAATGTGTACTGATTTTCACCTGTGCTGCTGTCTCACAGGGGTGTAATGGATATTCAAATGATGAAAGTGGTTCCTTTTTCATCTCCATGGCGATGGACAAGGTCAACAAGTGTGTCTCCTCCTGATGTTCTCTTTCCAAATATTTCTTCAGGAGATTCACATGATAGATTTTTTCTTTCCCCTTCTTATCTATCTTATAATTTGTTCTAGACACCTTCTCTAAAACTGTATATGGACCCTGCCATCCAATTTGTAACTTATTCTGACTCCCGGGCAAACGAAGCAGTACTTTCTCTCCCACAGCCAAATTTCTGTCTTTCGCCTTCCTGTTATAATAGGCAGCATGTTTTCTTCCTGGCTTGTTTCAAATTTTCATTGGCAAGTTTCCAGCCAGTTTTTAAACGAGTGGTCAGCTCATTCACATATTGGTATGAAGATGTAATGTTTTCCTCTGCCTTTTTCATCAGTCCACGTTCTTAACAAAGCTACATATGGACCTTTAATTGTGTGGACCTATTTGTCCATGCACCGGTATGGTCTTTTCCACTCGAAGCTTTATAGTGATGATTTTTCTTCCCAGAATTATCATGCACAAAACGACCGCTACCAATTTTTCTTTTGGGGCTTTCTCCCCACTTAAAATTCTTGATGAGAGATTTCCTCTCTACATCCTCTTCCTCCAGTTTGTTTAAGTCCGATTGAGGGATTTTCGGCTTATCCTGGGGTAAGACATCTTTTTGCACTCTCCGCATAGTGGCTATTGTAAAACAGTTAAGTGAAGCTTGTCCGTGAAAAGGGGCTTCCCATTCCATTTGGTCCACTTTATCAAATCTATTTTTCTTTTTATTATCAGGCCTAATTTTGCCCCGTGGCGTGTCCAGGTCCTGATCCATGTTCCATCTTGCTTTGGGCCAATAATAATTGTGAGCCACCTTTTGAATGATGGTACCTATCTTCTCATGGTCCCCATCTGGTTTCACATGTAGGCTCCTTATTAAGTCTGCCCTATATCTTTTTGGAAGAACCAGTTGTCCCTGACCTTTGGATCTAGCTCCAGTCTTCCTATACATCAACTTGTTTTTCATGTAAAAATCTCCCTTGCCTGGAGTTGTATGACAAGTTGACAATTTTCTGAAACAAGGCTTGAGTGTTTTATCCCCAGCCTGTGCCTTCCTCATCTCTTCTGGAGTGGTATCCAACATAATATCCTCCTCCTGTCTTGAGGTCGACCTGACCTGAAGGGTTGCCATATACACAGGTTTCCTTCTGCAACGGTCAGTGTCATGATTGTCCATCTGACAATTCTTACACCACCTTTTTCCTTGGTTGAAAGATTTTCTTTCATCATATTTCCTTTCATCGAATTGTGGGAATTTATTTTTATTTTCATACCGTGGCCTATCAAACTGGTGCTTACTTTTGTTTTGATCCCTAGGATCAAATTTATTAAAGTTCTGTGGTGCCCTAAAGTTATCCACTTGTTTCTTTTTATTACCTGTTACCTCTGCTTGAGCTGCTTGATACCTTTCAGCAACATTTAGCAAATCACCCAGCCTCTCTGCACCTTGTTCCATGAGAAACTTTCTCAGGTCTGGAGCCATGGACTCTCTTAGCTGCTCTATAAGGACCATTTCCTTAAGATCTTGGGTTTTCCCCAGAGAAGTCCATTTCTCCAAGTATGTCTCTATTCGTGCAGAGAACTGGTGATAGGTGTCACCTGACAGTAGTTTAGCATTCCTAAATTTTTTCCTATAGAATTCTGCATTCTTTTCATATCTTAACAAAAGAGCCTGCTTTAGCATGTCATAATTTTCCTGATCACCTCTGCTCATTTTTGCAAAAACTTCATAAGCTGCCCCACGAAGTCCTTGAGATAACTTTAAGCTCCACCTTTCTCTCTCTAACCCATACGTTGTAGCTAATAGTTCATACCTATTTAGGTAGCTCTCTATATCATCGTCTTTCTCAACAAAATGATCTAAATGAAAATTCATAGCTGAGGTTGAGGCTCCTTGGCTAGCAGTGGCATCAGAGGCAAAGGGACTGGCACCATTTTCAGGAGCATGGCCCTGAAACTCAAACTCCCTTAGTCGTAACTCATGTTCCCTTTGTAATCTTTTATCTTCTGCTTCCCTTTCTGCAGCTAATCTCTTGTCTTCCCTTTCTGCAGCTAATTTCTTCTCTTCCCTTTCTGCAGCTAATTTCTTCTCTTCCCTTTCTGCAGCCTGTCTTCTTTCCTCGGCTTCCATGCTTCCAATCTTTGTCAGTCTCCAATCTGCAACCTCTTAGTCTCAGCCTCAGCCTCAAATTGTAACTTCTTAATTTCCCTTTCAGCCTCTAACTTTCTTTCGGCCTCTTTTTTCTAATCTTCTTTCTTCGCGTTCAATAAATTTGTCACATTCCGTAGTGACATAGGCAACCATAACTTGCCCATCTAATCCTAACTCTTTTGCAGTCTGAACAGCAGCAGATCGAAACTTGGCCAGGTCCGCCATTGTCTATCAGGTAAATTTATACAATGTCTAACCAACAATTCAATCTCTAAATATATATCTAATGGACAACACAGGCACCGTGAGCTCAACCTTATTTAATTCCACCCAAGGATACCTTTTAATTCTTATATTCCCTGAAGTGAATTACCCCCCAATATTTTTAATAGGGAAAGATTCAAAATCCCAAGAGCGAGCCCCCAATATATGTGGTGAAGTGGGATGTTATAAATATTTATAGGGGACTTAGTGTACTGACTGAGATCAGCTGTGAAGGTATATATATATCTAATAAGAGTAGTGTATTATATATAACCTTACTTGCTGCCACATATGTATACCTCAGTCAGAATTATTCTGGAATAGTGTGATGACTACGTTATATGTCTAGGGTATGTGTATGATGAAGTGTAAGTCATAACAACAACAGACAGATAAACAATTTAATTTATTCCACCACACTTGACAACACTGTGACACTCACATACATAAAACACTCTACAAGGATATCTTAAAGGAGTCACTGATAACTTTTCAAATAACAATATGTATTCATGGTTATCATAAAGGTATATGTGTCCTGATTCAAATACAAAGGAACCAGGAATCACAATCAATTTTAATTACAAGTATATGTACAGACTTTATCAATATGAATATTGTAGTGACATATATTATTAAAAGTATCCTATGTGTGTCAGTTGTGTAGTAGTAATATGAGGTAATACTGGTTTTGTTTTTGTTCAAGCTCTGTTGGTATTTGTCATCATGACTTCAATAGTTTGTCTTTATTGGAACTAGTATTGGAGATGTTCTCAGTTCCTGATATTAAAACAATTTAATTCCCCTCTTAATGTTATTTTTACAAGGTCATTTTAAGATGGGGGTACATAATTTTGAGCTCAGCTGGCCACATCAGCTTAATTTTGCGTGATGGCGGCAGGAAAAGACTCCTCTGCTCGATTTCTCCCCTGGGCTCTGGAGACACCTCACTGATAGCTAAATGGACCAAGGAGTATGCTGTCCGACTCTGGATTCAGCAAAGCTCTGACCAGGTGCTGCTCAATACCATCAAGACCACGGTCCCACAATTCATAGAATAAAAACACAGATACGTTGACTAGCAATGAATTCTGGCACAAATACTGGCACAAATTCCCATCTGCTTATGTTCCAGGCTTTTATTTAGCAAAAATATGAGCTGGCTTCAACGCATGTTGCTTTATCAAGCTTATTTGAACTAGTGGTCTCGAACTAACGCTCCTAAGTGATTATATCAGCGAGTCTGGCCAATGGAGCCACGTTTCGACAAGTGTTTGAAAAAATTTTACCTTCCTACGTCTCCCCTAACAACCAAAGATAGTATTTATAGTCCGACCAATCGTGTTTAGTCTTATATTTGTTGCGCTCCAATCAATTTGGAGTTTACATGGTAGGCTATTTCCGTACGCAAGGTTTTTTCAAACACGTTATAAAAAAATTTTATGAGCAGAAATGATTTCATGCTGTCAGGCATCCCCACTATTTTATTTTGGTTATAACTTGTTAATTCCTAGACTATTTGCGTAACGTTTTACATATTCTTTGTCAGCAAGCCCAAAGGAACCCAAATATACAAATTTAAAGGAGCTACGTGGCTGCGTTCAAAATATGCAATTTCTTCTATCTCCTGTTTAGAAGGTGTGCTGTATTTCTTGGAAAAGCATTGAGACGTACTGCGTAATGACCTAAATTAACCCTAACATTAATTATACTGCGTTACCAAAACGAACGAACAGATGGACTAAAGGGATAAAAAGAGAAGGGAGAGGCAGAAAGCCGAACACTAAACCCGCTTCGCGCGATACACAATTACTACCATCACGCGTGTAAGTCTACATGCACTAATTTTTTTTCAGACGGACAGTGATAAAATACACTACCCTTTCCCAGAGTTAGGTTTATAAATCATAACAGACTCTTATTAGAAAAGACAACATTATATGGGTTTACGTTTGAACACATAACAGTACCCAGACAGCACATCTTCTAAACAGGAGATAGAAGAAATTGCATATTTTGAACGCAGCCACGTAGCTCCTTTAAATTAGTATTTTTGGGTTCCTTAGGGTTTGCTGACAAATAATATGTAAAACGTTACGCAAATAGTCCAGGAATTAATAAATTATACCCAAAATAAAATATTGGGGGTGCCTGACAGCATAAAATCATTTCTGCTCATAAAATTTTTTTTATAACGTGTTTGAAAAAACCTTACGTTACATAAATAGCCTACCATGTAAACTCCAAATTGATTGGAGCGCAACAAATGAAAGCCTAACCACGATTGGTCGGGCTATAAATACTATCTTGGTTGTTAGGGGAGACGGGAAAAGATAACATTTTTTTCAAACACTTGTCGAAACGTGGCTCATTGGCCAGTCTCGCTGATATACACACTTGGGAGCGTTAGTTCGAGACCACTAATTCAAATAAGCTTGATAAAGCGACAGTACGTTGAAGCCAGCTCACATTTTTGCTAAAATAAAAGCCTGGAACATAGGCAGAACGGAATTTGTGCCAGTTTGTGCCAGAATTCATTGCTAATCAACGTATCTGTGTTTATTTCCATGAAATTG
Organism: Oreohelix idahoensis; assembly: GCA_024509875.1. Taxonomy (NCBI): domain Eukaryota; kingdom Metazoa; phylum Mollusca; class Gastropoda; order Stylommatophora; family Oreohelicidae; genus Oreohelix; species Oreohelix idahoensis. Next base: position 8,601 of record JAMPIV010007371.1, on the reverse strand, counting down.
TGGTAAGCTTGAACCATTCAGTATCTTTTAATGAAAAATTGAATGTGAATTGTTGATTTATGCCTGTATATATATATGTGTAGTTCAGTGGCAAACGTGAGGTAAAGCCTAAAATGCTCCAGCCTGAACAGAGGGTGTCGGAGAGAAGTAAAACGGCATGGAATGGCCAAACAGTACACTGACACCTGGATGATTGACTAGAAAGAAATAATGCTGGAAGTGCAGAGGCGTAGTAACCATTAAGAAGGGTAATACTGGAATAAAGTATTTCAAATGAAGCTGACTGTTGGCCTAACGCTCTGAACGCAATGTTTGTGCTGTATTGTGATCAGTGTAAAAGAGAATATAAATTAGTTATGAAGTAGAAGGTACATCCTTCTTGATTTCAGGGACAGTGGTCTTGATGTACTGAGCAGTACCTGGGCAGAGATTTGCTGAATCCAGAGTCGGACAGCATACTCCTTGGTCTTTTTAGCTATCAGTGAGGTGTCTCCTGAGCCCAGAGGAGAATTCGAACAGAGGAGTCCTCTCCTGCCGCCATCACTCAAGATAAGCAGAGTTGGCCAGCTGAGCTCAACATTATGTCCCCTCATCTTGAAATAACTTTATAAAAATACCATTCAGAGGGGAATTTACTTGTCTTAAAATCAGGAACTGTGAACATCTCCAATACTGATCCCTAAAGACAAACTATTGAAGTCATGATGACAAATACCAACAGAGCTTGAACAAAACAAAACCAGTATTACCTCATTTTACTACTACACAACTGACACACATAGAACATTTGTAATAATATATGTCACTACAATATTCATATTAAATACATTCTGTACATAACTTGTAATTTAAATTGATTGTGATTCCTGGTTCCCTTGTAGTTGAATCAGGACACATATTCATTCATGCTAGTAATGAATACATATTGTTATTTGAACCGTTACGAGTGACTTCTTTAAGCTATTCTCGTAGAGTGTTATATGTATGTGAGTGTCACAGTGTTGTCAAGAGTAGTGGATTAAATTAAATTGTTTATCTGTCTGTTGTTGTGACTTACACTTCACCATACTCATACCCTAGACACATAACGTAGCATCACACTATTCCAGAATAATTCTGACTGAGATAAAGAGATATGTGGTAGCAAGTAAGGTTATCTATAATACACTACTTTTAATAGATATAGATACCTTCACAGCTGATCTCAGTCAGTACACTAAGTCCCCTATAAATATTTATAACATCCCACTTCACCACATATATTTGGGGTCTCGCTCTTGGGATTTTGAATCTTTAACTATAAAAAATATTGGGGATAATTCACTTCAGGGAATATAAGAATTAAAAGGTATCCTTGGGTGGAATTAAATAAGGTTGAGCTCACGGTGCCTGTGTTGTCCATTAGAGATTGAATTGTTGGTTAGACATTGTATTAAGTTACCTGATAGACAATGGCGGACCTGGCCAAATTTCGATCTGCTGCGGTTCAGACTGCAAAAGAGTTAGGATTAGATGGGCAAGTTATGGTTGCCTATGTCACAACGGAATGTGACAAATTTATTGAACGCGAAGAAAGAAGATTAGAAAAAGAAGCCGAAAGAAAGTTAGAGGCTGAGACTAAGAGGTTGCAGATTGAGGCTGAGGCTAAGAAATGGGAAGCAGAAGAAAGAAGATTGACTGCAGAAAGAGAAGAGAAGAAATTAGCTGCAGAAAGAGAAGAGAAGAGATTAGCTGCAGAAAGGGAAGCAGAAAAGGAGGAGAAGAGATTACAAAGGGAACATGAGTTACGACTAAGGGAGTTTGAGTTTCAAGGCCATGCTCCTGAAAATGGTGCCAGCCCCTTTGCCTCTGATGCTACGGTTACTCAGGGAGCCTCAATCTCAGCTATGAATTTTCATTTAGATCATTTTGTTGAGAAAGACGATGATATTGAGAGCTATATAAATAGGTACGAACTATTAGCTACCACGTATGGGTTAGAGAGAGAAAGGTGGAGCTTAAAGTTATCTCAGGGACTTCGTGGGGCAGCTTATGAAGTTTTTGCAAAAATGAGCAGAGGTGATCAGGAAAATTATGACATGCTAAAGCAGGCTCTTTTGTTAAGGTATGAAAAGAATGCAGAGTTTTACAGGAAAAAATTTAGGAATGCTAAACTACTGTCAGGTGAAACCTATCACCAGTTCTCTGCACGAATCGAGACATACTTGGAGAAATGGACTTCTCTGGGGAAAACCCAAGATCTTAAGGAAATGGTCCTTATAGAGCAATTAAGAGAGTCCATGGCTCCAGACCTGAGAAAGTTTCTCATGGAACAAGGTGCAGAGAGGCTGGATGAGTTGCTAAATGTTGCTGAAAGGTATCAAGCAGCTCAAGCAGAGGTAACAGGTAATAAAAAGAAACAGGTGGACAACTTTAGGGCACCACAGAACTTTAATAAATTTGATCCTAAGGATCAAAATAAAGGTAAGCACCAATTTGATAGGCCACGGTATGACAATAAAAATAAATTCCCACAATTCGATGAAAGGAAATATGATGAAAGAAAATCTTTCAACCAAGGAAAAAGGTGGTGTAAGAATTGTCAGATGGACAATCATGACACTGACCGTTGCAGAAGGAAACCTGTGTATATGGCAACCCTTCAGGTCAGGTCGACCTCAAGACAGGAGGAGGATATTATGTTGGATACCACTCCAGAAGAGATGAGGAAGGCACAGGCTGGGGATAAAACACTCAAGCCTTGTTTCAGAAAATTGTCAACTTGTCATACAACTCCAGGCAAGGGAGATTTTTTACATGAAAAACAAGTTGATGTATAGGAAGACTGGAACTAGATCCCATGGTCACGGACAGCTGGTTCTTCCAAAAAGATACAGGACAGAATTAATAAGGAGCCTACATGTGAAACCAGATGGGGACCATGAGAAGATAGGTACCATTATTCAAAAGGTGGCTCACAATTATTATTGGCCCAAAGCAAGATGGGACATTGAGAATTTTGTAGAAAGGTGTAGCATAGCACATGAGGGAACACCCACAAGTGGGAACATGGATCAGGACCTGGACACGCCACGAGGCAAAATTAGGCCTGATAATAAAAAGAGATATAAATTTGATAAAGTGGACCAAATGGAATGGGAAGCCCCTTTTCACGGACAAGCTTCACTTAACTGTTTTACAATGGCCACTATGCGGAGAGTGCAAAAAGATGTCTTACCCCAGGATAAGCCGACAATCCCTCAATCGGACTTAAACAAACTGGAGGAAGAAGATGTAGAGAGGAAATCTCTCATCAAGAATTTTAAGTGGGGAGGAAACCCCAGGAAAAGAAAAATTGGTAGCGGTCGTTTTGTGAATGATAATTCTGGGAGGAAAAATCATCACTATAAAGCTTCAAGTGGAAGAGACCATACCGGTGCATGGACAAATAGGTCCACACAATTAAAGGTCCATATGTAGCTTTGTTAAGAACGTGGACTGATGAAAAGGCAGAGGAAAACATTACATCTTCATACCAATATGTGAATGAGCTGACCACTCGGTTAAAAACTGGCTGGAAACTTGCCAATGAAAATTTGAAACAAGCCAGGAAGAAACATGCTGCCTATTATAACAGGAAGGCGAAAGACAGAAATTTGGCTGTGGGAGAGAAGGTACTGCTTCTTTTGCCTGGGAGTCAGAATAAGTTACAAATTGGATGGCAGGGTCCATATACAGTTCTAGAGAAGGTGTCTAGAACAAATTATAAGATAGATAAGAAGGGGAAAGAAAAAATCTATCATGTGAATCTCCTGAAGAAATATTTGGAAAGAGAACATCAGGAAGAGACACACTTGTTGACCTTGTCCATCGCCATGGAAATGAAAAAGGAACCACTTTCATCATTTGAATATCCATTACACCCCTGTGAGACAGCAGCACAGGTGAAAATCAGTACACATTTAACGAAAACTCAGAAAGAGAGAGTGCAACAGGTTCTAAATAATCATGCAGAGGTGTTAACAGACCGACCAGGGCATACAAACCTATTGGAATATGATATGAAACTCATAGACTCCACACCTGTCTGTATGAAACCATATTCGATTCCGTTTGCTAAGGAAAAAGCTTTGAAGGAAGAGATAGACTATCTATTGAAGGAAGGAATTATTTCGCACAGTGAGTCTTCGTATAGTTCCGGTGTTGTACTCTTAAGGAAGCCCTCTGGAGAACATAGACTCTGTATAGATTACAGGAGACTGAATGCTATTACAGAAGGACAGGTGGATCCATTGCCGGATACAAATCAGCTGTTTGCCAGACTAAATAAAGCTAAATATTTCTCAAAAGTGGATCTGAGTAAAGGATACTATCAGATTCCAGTAAAGCCTGAGGTTAGACCATACCTAGCTTTTAGTACCTCAGAAGGACACTATGAGTTTAATAGATTGCCATTTGGATTGAAGAATGCGCCTAGTGTCTTCTCTAGAATGATGAGAAAATTATTGGATCCTCTGAATAATCCCTGTATAACAAATTTTATGGATGATATCCTTATAGCAACAGAAACATTTGAGGAACACATTGACTCTCTGAACATGCTGTTTGATCGACTTAGGGAGGCAAATTTAACAGCCCGACCAACCAAATGTTGCGTTGGATGTAAAGAATTGGAATTTTTGGGACACACCGTTTATCAGGGAAACATGACCCCTGACCCAAAGAATTTAGAGAAACTACAGAAAGCCCCGAGACCACAAACCAAGAAGGACGTGAGATCCTTTGTCTCATTATGTGGTTTCTACCAGAAGTATATCAAAAACTTTAATTCCATATGTGCACCTTTAACGGAATTGACACGTAAAGGACTTCCAGATCGCATTACATGGACACCACAATGTGAAATGACTTACCAAGAATTGAAGGAAAAGCTCACAAGTAAACCCATTTTGAAATTACCTGACTTAAGTCAAGAATTCATAGTAAGGACGGATGCAAGTAATATTGGGCTAGGTGCAACTTTACTACAGAAATCAGATGCATTGGATGGGGAATTAAGCCCAGTGGCATATGCTAGCAGAAAGTTGAATAAAGCTGAAATCAACTACTCAACTAGCGAAAAAGAATGTCTTGCAGTAATATGGGCAATAAAGAAATTCAATATTTATCTATATGGGAAGGCATTTAAGTTGCAAACTGACCACAAACCTTTATCGTTTTTAGCACAGGCTAAGCATGAGAACTCTAGGTTACTCCGATGGTCTTTGCTTCTGGCTCCATATAATTTTAGCATTGAATATATATCTGGAAAAACCAATCTGGGAGCGGATTTTTTAAGCCGCCATCCGTGTGATGAGAATCACCGTAAACCCCAGAAATAATAATAAATTTCTCTATGTGTATATAGAATAAAGGACCGACATATAATGTCTGTTTTAAGAGGGGAAGTGTCATGAAATATTCTAATCCACATATATAAATTATTAGGTAAATATGAAGCCTAACAAATAAAATTAATAAAGAGAAGAGCAATGGTAAAATGACAGTGCTGTCACAAAGAATGTACTCGAAATCCCCCCTTGTTTTCTGCTTCGTCTGCAAATTGTAACGCTTTCACGTTGATAGTAAAGCTTACTGTATTATTACCCGCCTTCTTCAATGAAACGTGTGCTGTATTTCTTGGAAAAGCATTGAGACGTACTGCGTAATGACCTAAATTAACCCTAACATTAATTATACTGCGTTACCAAAACGAACGAACAGATGGACTAAAGGGATAAAAAGAGAAGGGAGAGGCAGAAAGCCGAACACTAAACCCGCTTCGCGCGATACACAATTACTACCATCACGCGTGTAAGTCTACATGCACTAATTTTTTTTTCAGACGGACAGTGATAAAAATACACTACCCTTTCCCAGAGTTAGGTTTATAAATCATAACAGACTCTTATTAGAAAAGACAACATTATATGGGTTTACGTTTGAACACATAACAGTACCCAGACAGCACATCTTCTAAACAGGAGATAGAAGAAATTGCATATTTTGAACGCAGCCACGTAGCTCCTTTAAATTAGTATTTTTGGGTTCCTTAGGGTTTGCTGACAAATAATATGTAAAACGTTACGCAAATAGTCCAGGAATTAATAAATTATACCCAAAATAAAATATTGGGGGTGCCTGACAGCATAAAATCATTTCTGCTCATAAAATTTTTTTATAACGTGTTTGAAAAAAAACCTTACGTTACATAAATAGCCTACCATGTAAACTCCAAATTGATTGGAGCGCAACAAATGAAAGCCTAACCACGATTGGTCGGGCTATAAATACTATCTTGGTTGTTAGGGGAGACGGGAAAAGATAACATTTTTTTTTCAAACACTTGTCGAAACGTGGCTCATTGGCCAGTCTCGCTGATATACACACTTGGGAGCGTTAGTTCGAGACCACTAATTCAAATAAGCTTGATAAAGCGACAGTACGTTGAAGCCAGCTCACATTTTTGCTAAAATAAAAGCCTGGAACATAGGCAGAACGGAATTTGTGCCAGTTTGTGCCAGAATTCATTGCTAATCAACGTATCTGTGTTTATTTCCATGAAATTGTGGTAAGCTTGAACCATTCAGTATCTTTTAATGAAAAATTGAATGTGAATTGTTGATTTATGCCTGTATATATATGTGTAGTTCAGTGGCAAACGTGAGGTAAAGCCTAAAATGCTCCAGCCTGAACAGAGGGTGTCGGAGAGAAGTAAAACGGCATGGAATGGCCAAACAGTACACTGACACCTGGATGATTGACTAGAAAGAAATAATGCTGGAAGTGCAGAGGCGTAGTAACCATTAAGAAGGGTAATACTGGAATAAAGTATTTCAAATGAAGCTGACTGTTGGCCTAACGCTCTGAACGCAATGTTTGTGCTGTATTGTGATCAGTGTAAAAGAGAATATAAATTAGTTATGAAGTAGAAGGTACATCCTTCTTGATTTCAGGGACAGTGGTCTTGATGTACTGAGCAGTACCTGGGCAGAGATTTGCTGAATCCAGAGTCGGACAGCATACTCCTTGGTCTTTTTAGCTATCAGTGAGGTGTCTCCTGAGCCCAGAGGAGAATTCGAACAGAGGAGTCCTCTCCTGCCGCCATCACTCAAGATAAGCAGAGTTGGCCAGCTGAGCTCAACATTATGTCCCCTCATCTTGAAATAACTTTATAAAAATACCATTCAGAGGGGAATTTACTTGTCTTAAAATCAGGAACTGTGAACATCTCCAATACTGATCCCTAAAGACAAACTATTGAAGTCATGATGACAAATACCAACAGAGCTTGAACAAAACAAAACCAGTATTACCTCATTTTACTACTACACAACTGACACACATAGAACATTTGTAATAATATATGTCACTACAATATTCATATTAAATACATTCTGTACATAACTTGTAATTTAAATTGATTGTGATTCCTGGTTCCCTTGTAGTTGAATCAGGACACATATTCATTCATGCTAGTAATGAATACATATTGTTATTTGAACCGTTACGAGTGACTTCTTTAAGCTATTCTCGTAGAGTGTTATATGTATGTGAGTGTCACAGTGTTGTCAAGAGTAGTGGATTAAATTAAATTGTTTATCTGTCTGTTGTTGTGACTTACACCTCACCATACTCATACCCTAGACACATAACGTAGCATCACACTATTCCAGAATAATTCTGACTGAGATAAAGAGATATGTGGTAGCAAGTAAGGTTATCTATAATACACTACTTTTAATAGATATAGATACCTTCACAGCTGATCTCAGTCAGTACACTAAGTCCCCTATAAATATTTATAACATCCCACTTCACCACAACAAGAAGGCAGAATAAGCAATTAAAAACAAAATAGAGAGATATCAGGACGAACACTGAAGATAGTATCTTAAAAATTAATATAATATTGTTATGTATTACTCAAAGCCTAGAGTTGTGTGCTGTAGGAAACAAGCGAGATTTATTAAGAAAACGCCTTCCTTACTGGACACAAATACACTTAAACAATGACAATTTAACAATAATTTGTCCCCTTATTACAACATACTATGACATTTATAATAAATCATGGAATACAAATAAAATAGCAGTTGAGATTAAAAGTTATTGCTCTCATTCTGATTTTCTTGTCATTTTCTGTTTGTTTGCGTGTTGATAATAAAACCTCTGTAGATACTACTATTATTTTAATTTCACTCCCATCTCTCAGCTGGGAACGACATGCCATGTTGTGTTCTTCCAGCAGGAAGAATATAATTTGATTAGTCAATACATTTTATTACGGTATCGTTTATTTAGGAACTTACATTAGTTAAGTTTATTATTAGCCAATAAGTGTTACTGTAAACATCTGATACAATGAATTTAATTAGCACTAATTCGCATGTACTTTTATGAACACCGTTACCTTTTTTTTTGAAAGTTCAGAATATTCAAAGAAAGAAAACTTCACCCGAAACCGCCAACCTAAACACCCCACCGTAAAACCACACCCCCCACAACTCCCCAACCTTGCACGGGGGGGGGGGGGGGAAAAAGAGTGGGTAACGTCGCAAAATGAACCCCATAACGCATAGT